>VZQC01001459.1:924854-944205 GCA_009823505.1 Rhizomys pruinosus
AAAAAAAAAAAAAAAGAGCACTGACTGCTCTTGCAGAGGACCCGGGTTCAATCCCCAGCACCCACATGGCGGCTAAGAACAGTCTGTAACTCCAATTCCAGAAGAACTCCAGTTCCAGGGGAATCCAAGACCCTCTTCTGACCTCCAAGGCATTGCACGACACGGGTGCGCAAACCTACATGCCAACAGTACACTCATACACATACAAAACTAAAAAATAAAGAAAGAAGAAAAAGTTCATACTGGGGTGTTCTAGCTGAACACTACATGTAGAGTGAAGTTCACAAAAAAATCACCCCACTGAGGTCCACTCAGGGAAATCCATCATACTTTGAAAGTTACTTAGTCCAAATATTTTATATATGTTACATTACTCCTATCTTTTTAAAAACATACTTCTTCAGACATACACATATTTTTATAAAGCCAACTAAAGGAGCCAGAGAGATAGTTCAGTAGCTGTTCTTGCAGAGGACCTGAGTTCAAATTCCAGCACCCACATGGTGGCTAACAACCATCTGTAACTCCAGTTCCAGGGGATACAATGCCCTCTTCTGATATCCACAGGCACTGCATGACACAAGTGCACTTACATAAATGTAGGCATAACACTCATATACTAAAAAAGTAAGATGAGACTCTAGGTGCTGGGGTAGAGCTCAGTGGCTCAGTGCTTGCCCAACATATACAAGAACCAGAGTCTAATTCCTAGCATTGCTCCCTAAAAAAGTCAGGGTCTAAAGCAGTCCAACCTCTTGCTAAATCATTCACTGAAGGCAGGAAAGGAGCCCTGAGTCTCAGCTTTAGCCATTCAAATCACCATTCTACCTAAGCCAATGATCTTGTCAAATTTAAGTTTATCCAAAATTATTTTTTTTTATTTTATTTATTTTCGCATGTGTATGAATGTACTGTCTGCATGTAGGTTTGTGCACCCGTGTCGTGCAATGCCGCGGAGGTCAGAAGAGGGTGTCGGATTCCCCTGGAACTGGAGTTCTCCTGGAATCAGAGTTACAGACGGTTCTTAGCCGCCATGTGGGTGTTGGGGATCGAACCCAGGTCCTCCGCAAGAGCAGTCGGTGCTCTTAACCGCTAGGCTATCTCTCCAGCCCCTATTCAAAATTATTAAAAATCTCTAGTTCCATTGACTTATATAGTTTGGTATAACATATAGTTTCAATTTCAACCAACTCTTTACAGAAGGTGGCTTTTCTTTTTTTTTTTGTCTTTTTGAGACGGGGTCGCCCTGTAGCTCCAGCTGTCCTGGAACTCACTCTGTAGACCAGGCTGGCCTTGACCTCTCAAAGATATGCCTGCCTCTGCCTCCCAAGTGCTGGGATTAAAGGCGTGCACCACCACACCCGGCAGAAGTTGGCTTTTCTTAATTTCAATATTAGATTTAATGTCTTACCAGTTGTCACATAGCCGCATATCCTGATCATCCAGAAATTCAGCCATCTTTAGCTCTTCCTGAAAACCACAAAGGAAGAAGTATGAACTTTCATTTCTGCTTTAAGGATGACATGCAAAATAATAAAATAAAGCCATGAGTGGTGGTGCACTCCTTTAATCCCAGCACTTGGGAGGCAGAGGTAGGTGATCTCTGTGAATTCAAGGCCACCCTGGTCTACATAGTGAGTTCCAGGCCAGCTGGGGCTACAGGGAGACCCTGTCTCAAAAATAAACAAATAAGCTGGGTATGGTGATGCCCACCTTTAATCCTAGCTCTTGGGAGGCAGAGGCAGGTGGATCTCTGAGTTCAAGGGCAGCCTGGTCTACACAATGAGTTCTAGGACAGCCTGGGGCTACAAGGAAACCATCTCAAAAAAAAAAAAAAGACTAAATAAAGCTGGGCGTGGTGGCGCATGCCTTTAATCCTAGCACTTGGGAGGCAGAGGCAGGTGGATCTTTGTGAGTTCAAAGCCAGCTTGGTCTACAGAGTGAGTTCCAGGATAGCTGGGGCTACAGAGAGACCCTGTCTCAAAAAAGACCAAAAGAAAAAAAAAAGTTTATAAATAAATCCTTGAGTTTTCCCTTTCATTTTTTAAATTTTATTATTTTTTTATGTGTATGAATGTACTGTCTTTATGTAGGTTTGTGCACCTGTGTCATGCAGTGCCCTGGAGGTCAGAAGAGGGTGTCTGATTCCCCTGGAACTGGAGTTAAAGATGGTTCTCAGCTGCCATGTGGGTGCTGGGGATCAAACCTGGGTCCTCTGCAAGAGCAGTTGGCGCTCTTAACCACTAGACCATCTCTCCAGCTCCTCTTTTTCATTGTTTTTAAACTTTTTTTTTCTTTTTCTTTTGAGACATGGTCTCCCTGTAGCCCTACCTGGCCTGAACCTCAATATGTAGACCAGACAGGCCTTGAACTTACAGAGATCTACTTGCCTCTGCTCCCGAGTGATGGGATTTTTTTTAAGTTTCAATTAAAAAAAAACAAACTGTCAGGCATGGTGGCATACACCTTTAATCCCAGCAGCCAGGAGGCAGAGGCAGGCTGATCTCTGTGAATTCAAGCCCAGCTGGTCTACATAGTGAATTCCTGGCCAGCTGGGACTAAAGGGAGACCCTATCTCAAAAAGACCCCCCAAAAATTTTTGACTTACAATGCCCCCAAAATAAAAAGAACTCCCTTATGCCCTTTACCCAAATACACTAAAACTTTTTTTTTCCCTGCAGCTTTGCTTTGAATTACACTAAAACTTAACACTGTTAAATGCTCATATTGTATTAACAATTTTTTTAAAAAACGAGCAACTATCACAGACCTTATTCCAATTTCAGTGAATATATAACAAATCCCCCTTTTCAGGTTCAGTATCCAATCCTGAAGTAAATAACTTAGGTGTTACTTCACTTTGATCTGGAATGTTTCTAGTTTCCAATTTTCATGGACTTATTCTGCTAGTTCCTAGCAATTACTAGTAGTTTCCAACTACTGATTAGTTATTTTGTAGATACTCCTTCTACTTGGGTTTGTCTGATTTTTCTCAGGAGTCAGTTCAGGTCATACACTCCTAGCAAAGGTGCCATCAAACTGATGTGCTAGTGCTGGAGATGTGGCTCAGCTGGTAGTGCTTGCTTAGCATGCATGAGGCCCTGGGTTCCATGTGTATGAATGTACTGTCTGCCTGTAGGTTGTGCAGTGCCGCGGAGGTCAAAAGAGGGTGTCAGATTCCCCTGGAACTGGAGTTAAAGATGGTTTTCAGCCGCCATGTGGGTGCTGGGGATCGAACCCGGGTCCTCTGCAAGAGCAGTGGGCGCTCTTAACCACTAGCTCCTCTTTTTCATTGTTTTTAAACTTAACATAACCTGGGTGTGCTGTCACATGCCTGTAATACCTCTAGAGAAGTGAAAGGAAGCTCAGAAGTGCAAAGCTGGGGGGGTGGGAATGGGGGAATTGTTCCATGGTTAAGAGAGCATACTTTGCCAGGTGTGGTGGCGCACACCTTTTATCCTAGCACTTGGGAGGCAAAGGCATGAGGATCTCTGTGAATTCAAGGTCATCCTGGTCTACAGAGTGAGTTCCAGGACAGCCAGAGCTACAGGGAGACCCTATCTCAAAAAGACCAAAAAAAAAAAGAGAAAGCATACTTCTCTTGCCAGGAGTGGTGGTGCATACCTTTAGTCCCAGCACTCCAATGGGGCTGGAGAGATGGCCTAGCAGTTAAGACCACCAACTGCTCTTGCAGAGGACCCAGGTTCGATCCCCAGCACCCACGTGGCTGCTGAGAACCATCCATAACTCAAATTCCAGGAGAACTCCAGTTCCAGGGGAATCCGACACCCTCTTCTGACCTCCAAGGCATTGCACGACACGGGTGCACAAACCTACATGCAGACAGTACATTCATACACATAAAATAAATAATTAAAAAAAAAATCCCAGCACTCCGGAAGTGAGGCAGAGGGTGTCTGTGAGTTCAAGGCCAGCAAGGTCAAGGCCAGCTTGACCTACATAGTGAGTTCCAGGACAGCTAGGGCTACAGGAAGACCCTGTCTCAAACACACACACACACACACACACACACACACACACACACACAGAGAAAGAAAACATACTTATCTACTTATCTTTTAGAAGACCCAAGTTCAGTTCCAGCACCCACATTAGATGGCTTATAATCACCCGTTAACTCCAGCTCTAGGGTAATCCAAATCCTCTGGCCTCCATGGGCATGTGAGCATACATGTGGACACATCCATCCATACATCCATATATCCATCCATACATACATATATTCATACATAAAATAAATAGCCAGGCATGGTGGCACACACCTTTTAATCCCAGCAGAGGTAGGGGGCAGGTGGATCTCTGCCAGATTGAGGCCAGCCTGGTCTACATTAAGTGAGTTCCAGGCCAGCTGGGGCTACAAGGAGACCCAGTCTCAAAACAAACAAGGGCTGGAGAGATGGTTCAGCAGTTAAGAGCCCTTGCCGCTCTTCCAGAGGACCCAGATTCTGTTCCTAGAACCCACTCGGGGGCCCAAAACCACCCACATGCATGTGCTACACACACACACACACACACACACACACACACACACACATATATATATATATATATATATAAATATTCAAGCATACACATAATTTTTGGAAAAAAAATTTTTTTTTGTCTTTTTGAGACAGGGTCTCCCTTTAGTCTCAGCTGACCTGGAACTCACTATGTAGACCAGGCTGACCTTGAACTCACAGAGATCCACCTGCTTCTGCCTCCCAAGTGCTGGGATTAAAGGCATGTGCGCACTACAACAAAAAAAAACAACAAAACCCAATAATTATTTTTTTCTTTTTTTTTTTTTTTTTTTTTGGTCTTTTCGAGACAGGGCCTTTGGTCTAGAAAGTTAATTTCAAGGCCAACCTTGAAAAGAAGAACCCCCATCTAAAAAAAAAAAAAAAAAAAAAGCTCCTCAGTACTTTCTATCAAAGGGCACATGTCAGCAGTCTGAATACTACTACTGATGTTGATGCTGACCACTTAGTTGAGATGGCATCTACCAAGGTTTTTCATTGTACACACTGAACCCCACTCCTGCACCAAGTAAGTGCTCTACTGACCTATTGCCTCAAGTCCTTTTTCTCCCTTTTTAAACAGAATGTCAGTATAGAAAGCAAAGGCTGGCAAGTGTACTATTCCTGTCCATGACATAGGAAATAGACTTAAGGGGCTGGAGAGATGGCTCAGCAGTTAAGAGTACCGACTGCTCTTGCAAAGGACCTGGGTTCGATTCCCAGCACCCACATGGCAGCTAAGAAACGTCTTTGACCCCAGTTCCAGGGGAATTTGACGCCCCCTTCTGACCTCCGAGGCATTGCATGACATGGGTGCACCAACATATATGCAGACGGTATACTCATACACATAAAAAAATAAAAAGTTAAAAAGAAATAGACTTATGCACGACACAGGTGCACAAACCTACATGCAGACAGTACATTCATACAAATAAATAAATAAATAATAAATAAATAAATAAAAATATTTTAAAAAAAGAAATAGACTTAAGCACTGACTCCTAATAAGGCTCCCCAAAGATTTGAGCATTATGAAACCAACAATCTCTTTTTTTTTTCTGGCCTTTTTGAGACAGGGTCTCCCTTTAGTCCCAGCTTGCCTGGAGTTCCCCATGTAGACCAGGCTGGCCTTGAACGCAGAGATCCACAAATCTCTGCCTCCTGAGTGGTAGGATTTAAGCCGTATGCCACCATGCCCAGCCCAACGCATTCTTAATACCCTGACATTAAGACTATTACACACAAAAAAATAAAAATACAGTGTCCAGTGTAGCAGAGCTATTTAGCGGCCAAAAAAAAAAAGCCAATAAAATAACGTAAGGTCACTATTTTAGGGAAGGCACACAGACAAAAAGGATAATAGGGTGGGTGGACAGAACTCAAGAGACTCCAGATAAGGGTGATCAGGGAAGAACTTTCCAGGGAGGTGGCATTTAAACTAAGACCTGAAGCACAAAGGGAGGGCCAGCCATGGTAAAACAAACATGGACCTTAGTGGGGGAAACCCATCTAGTCACTAGGAAGAGCCAAAGCCCTGAGGAAACGAAAGAGAAAGTAAAATTAGGTCCGGAAGAGCCTGATGAAAACAGGAAAACGGCTTGAGAACGCCGTACAATACAGTACAGAAAGGCCAATATTGGAGCGTTTGGATGCAGAGCCAGATGCCCCCCTCCACGGGGAGGGTCAGCCGGCATGGAAGCGCATCAGCACCAAGGTGCCTGCCGCAGCAGCTGACTCCAGCCGCCCGAACCCCTCAGGCGCCTGCGCCCTGACCTCTGCCAGTATCAGTGGGAAGGGAGCGCGCGGGTCCGGGTCCGGCTCCGCCACCTGTCGACTGACCTCTCCTGAGGCCCGGGCTCGGGAAGGGGCGAGGAAGGCCACAGCCCGGGGGCTCACGGAAGGCTGGCCGGCCAGTGCCCGCGACCTCTGGTGGGAGTCGCCGTCCGCGCGGTGACTGTCGGGCTGGCTGCGGGGCCTCCGAGGGGCCGTTGGAGCTGAGCCCGGGGCCTCCGCGGCCTCCAGCGAGCTTCGGGCGCGCAGGGCGCTGACGCTAGACCCGGCTCCGCCCAGCCGCCCAGAGCCTCGCGAGGTACACCTCCCGGGGTCCGCTGACCGCACCCCGCTCTGTCCCGCTGCCTGCGTTCACCTCAGACTGGAGCGGGAACGCCTTGAAGCCGCCGCCTCACAGCTGCCTGGGCTGCCCTGCGCCAACAACGGCCCCGCCACAGCCCGGCCACCACCCACTGTCGGGGAGGAACGTGCTCATTGGCCAGCCGCGAGGCCAGCCGGAAGCCCATTGGATTGCATCGCTGCCGCTTCCCGCGGACCCGCCTCCTGGTCCTTATTGGCTCCTCAGAGCCCTGGGGGCGTGTCCCTGAGGAGTCCCAGCCCCCGCACATCTGGAAAGAGAGGCTAGGCAGAGCATGGAGCCTGATGCTGCATCTTGTAGCCCCTATGTGCACAAGCAGATAGTATTCGTATGAATAATACTGTGCAAACATTACTAATGAGCCCAATAAGATAATGGATGGTGTTTGTGCCTTTGTCATGACCCTTTAATACTTATTAGTCATCCTTGTCATTCAGAATGCCGGTGTGCCAGACTTCTGCAAAACTGTGACCATATTTAAGCACTGTGCTTTTGCAGCCAAAGAATGAGTGTCTGACTCAGGTTTAAGTGCCAGTTTCTTCTCCTGAGGCCTAAATGGGTTCTCTGAGCCCTCTTGCTTCATGGATAGAAAGGAGTAAAGTTTAAGTATAAATGAGCATGTACTGCCAAAACACACTTCAAAATTATGGATTTATTGTGGATTGTAATTCTAAAATATTCATAAAATAGTACTAAGTAAGAAATGCTCATTCTAAAGGCATCGTTTCTGTAAATATATTTTATTATTTTATAATATTTTTATTTTTAATTTATGTGTGTGAGTGTATTGCCTTTGTGTGTATAAGTGCACCCATTGTTGTGCAATGACCACAGAGGTTTGAAAAGATTCAGATCCAGATTCCCTAGAACTGAGCTGTGGATGGTTGTTAACCACCATGTGGGTGCTGGGAATTTAACCCAGGCCCTCTGAAAGAGCAGTCAGTGCTCATAACCACTGAACCATCTCCTCAGCCTTGAAGGCATTCTTTTTTTTTTCTTTTTTTTTCTTTTTTTTTTTTTTTTTCTTTTCGAGACAGGGTCTCCCTGTAGCCCCAGCTGTCCTGGAACTCACTCTGTAGACCAGGCTGGCCTTGAACTCACAAAGATCCACCATTCTTTTTTTATTATTTTTTTTTTTATTTTCTATGTGTATGAATGTACTGTCTGCATGCAAGTCTGTGCACCCGTGTCGTGCAGTGCCGCGGAGGTCAGAAGAGGGTCTCGGATTCCCCTGGAACTGGAGTTCTCCTGGAATCGGAGTTTCAGACGGTTCTCGGCCGCCATGTGGGTGCTGGGAATTGAACCCGGGTCCTCTGTAAGAGCGGTCGGCGCTCTTAACCGCTAGGTCATCTCTCCAGCCCAGGGCGTGACTTTTCATACCTGTAATCCTATCCATTGCTTGGGAGACTTAAGAAAGGAGAACTGATGAGACTTTGAGGCTAGAATGAGCTACATAGTTCAAGGCCAGCCCTGGCTACAAAGCAAATGCCTTTCTAAAAAATAGAAAAACAGGGGGCTGGAGAGATGGCCTAGCGGTTCTGGCAGAGAACTGGGGTTCAATTCCCAGCACCCACATGGCAGCTAAGAACCGTATTTAACTCCAGAATCCAATGCCCTCTTCTGACCTCTGTAGCATTGGACGACACCGGCGCAAATACCTACATGCAGGCAATACACTTATACACATAAGAAGTAAAAAAGAAAAAAAGGGGGCTGGAGAGATGGCTCAGTGATTAAGAGTGCCGGCTGCTTTTGCAGAGGGCCTGGGTTCAATTCCCAGCACCCACATGGTGACTAAGAACGCCGTCATTAAGCCAGGTGTGGTGGTGCACCCTTTTAATCCTAGCACTTGGGAGGCAGAGGCAGGTGGATCTCTGTGAGTTCAAGGCCAGCCTGGTCTACAGAGTGAGTTCCAGGTCAGGTGGGGCTACAAGGAGACCCTGTCTCAAAAAAAATTATAATACAAAAACAAGAACAAAATTGAAGTATATAGACTTCCAAGAGATATGAGATTTTCAAGTCTTAGACATATTTAAGTTTAGATGTACAAAGTGCTCAATAAGGATATATTAATCAGTATATAAGGAAGATTGGGGGAGAAGTGCAGACCTTCAATCCCAGCACTGGGGAGGCAGAGGCAGGCCGATCTCTGTGAGTTCAAGACCAGCCGATCTCTGTGAGTTCAAGACCAGCCTGGTCTACATAGAGAGTTCCAGATAAGCAAGGGCTACATAATGAGACCCTGTGGGGAGAGAGAAGCAGGGGTGGCTGGAGAGATGACTCAGCAGTTAGGAGCACATGCTGCTCAATCATGAGGACCAGAGTTCCGATCCCAGTACCCAGGTGACAAGCTGGGTGAACCACTCATACCTATAACCCCAGCCCTGAGGGGGCAGAGACAGGAGGAGCAAAAGCCAATAAGAACACATATGAGATAGACAGAGACAGAGAGAGACAGAAAGACAGAGACAGAAAGAGACAGGGAGAACTGTAACATGGGGGGAAACTGTATTTTTTTTTACTTTTTTTTTTTTTTTTATGTGTATGAGTGTACTGTCTGCATGTAGGTTGGTGCACCCATGTCGTGCAATGCCTCGGAGGTCAGAAGAGGGCGTCGGATTCCCCTGGAACTGGAGTTAAAGACGGTTCTCAGCCGCCATGTGGGTGCTGGGGATCGAACCCGGGTCCTCTGCAAGAGCAGTCAGCGCTCTTAACCGCTAGGTCATCTCTCCAGCCCAGGGCGTGACTTTTCATACCTGTAATCCTATCCATTGCTTGGGAGACTTAAGAAAGGAGAACTGATGAGACTTTGAGGCTAGAATGAGCTACATAGTTCAAGGCCAGCCCTGGCTACAAAGCAAATGCCTTTCTAAAAAATAGAAAAACAGGGGGCTGGAGAGATGGCCTAGCGGTTCTGGCAGAGAACTGGGGTTCAATTCCCAGCACCCACATGGCAGCTAAGAACCGTATTTAACTCCAGAATCCAATGCCCTCTTCTGACCTCTGTAGCATTGGACGACACCGGCGCAAATACCTACATGCAGGCAATACACTTATACACATAAGAAGTAAAAAAGAAAAAAAGGGGGCTGGAGAGATGGCTCAGTGATTAAGAGTGCCGGCTGCTTTTGCAGAGGGCCTGGGTTCAATTCCCAGCACCCACATGGTGACTAAGAACGCCGTCATTAAGCCAGGTGTGGTGGTGCACCCTTTTAATCCTAGCACTTGGGAGGCAGAGGCAGGTGGATCTCTGTGAGTTCAAGGCCAGCCTGGTCTACAGAGTGAGTTCCAGGTCAGCTGGGGCTACAAGGAGACCCTGTCTCAAAAAAAATTATAATACAAAAACAAGAACAAAATTGAAGTATATAGACTTCCAAGAGATATGAGATTTTCAAGTCTTAGACATATTTAAGTTTAGATGTACAAAGTGCTCAATAAGGATATATTAATCAGTATATAAGGAAGATTGGGGGAGAAGTGCAGACCTTCAATCCTAGCACTTGGGAGGCAGAGGCAGGTGGATCTCTGTGAGTTCAAGGCCAGCCTGGTCTACAGAGTGAGTTCCAGGTCAGGTGGGGCTACAAGGAGACCCTGTCTCAAAAAAAATTATAATACAAAAACAAGAACAAAATTGAAGTATATAGACTTCCAAGAGATATGAGATTTTCAAGTCTTAGACATATTTAAGTTTAGATGTACAAAGTGCTCAATAAGGATATATTAATCAGTATATAAGGAAGATTGGGGGAGAAGTGCAGACCTTCAATCCCAGCACTGGGGAGGCAGAGGCAGGCCGATCTCTGTGAGTTCAAGACCAGCCGATCTCTGTGAGTTCAAGACCAGCCTGGTCTACATAGAGAGTTCCAGATAAGCAAGGGCTACATAATGAGACCCTGTGGGGAGAGAGAAGCAGGGGTGGCTGGAGAGATGACTCAGCAGTTAGGAGCACATGCTGCTCAATCATGAGGACCAGAGTTCCGATCCCAGTACCCAGGTGACAAGCTGGGTGAACCACTCATACCTATAACCCCAGCCCTGAGGGGGCAGAGACAGGAGGAGCAAAAGCCAATAAGAACACATATGAGATAGACAGAGACAGAGAGAGACAGAAAGACAGAGACAGAAAGAGACAGGGAGAACTGTAACATGGGGGGAAACTGTATTTTTTTTTACTTTTTTTTTTTTTTTTATGTGTATGAGTGTACTGTCTGCATGTAGGTTGGTGCACCCATGTCGTGCAATGCCTCGGAGGTCAGAAGAGGGCGTCGGATTCCCCTGGAACTGGAGTTAAAGACGGTTCTCAGCTGTCATGTGGGTGCTGGGGATCGAACCCCGGTCCTCTGCAGAGCAGTTGGTGCTCTTAACCGCTAGGCCATCTCTCTAGTTCCCAAAAAACTGTATTTTCCATATTGTTTGAATTACAACAGTATAAAAAAGACTACAAAAGAGGAGGAGGAAGAAGAGGAGGAGTGGGGGGAGGAGGAGGAGAGGGGGAGGACAAAGAGAAGAGGAGAGGGGGAAGACAAAGAGAAGAGGAGAAGGGGGAGGAAAGAGTAATTCTCTCTCCATTCTTAACTTCCAGATGCTTCTGGAAGCATCTTCAAGAGGACTGTTTGGAAAAGTTCTACCCAAAGATAAATGGTTTTCACATGGAGCAGACTACTATGCAAGACACACGCTTGTTTAATGACTTGTCATTGTTACACTGTTTTTGTTGTTTGTTTTTCTGGTTTCCTTTGCTTTGCTTTGGTTTTGGTTTGCTGCTAGGGATTGAACTTGGGGCCTCCCACATACAAG
Organism: Rhizomys pruinosus; assembly: GCA_009823505.1. Taxonomy (NCBI): domain Eukaryota; kingdom Metazoa; phylum Chordata; class Mammalia; order Rodentia; family Spalacidae; genus Rhizomys; species Rhizomys pruinosus. The sequence goes on from VZQC01001459.1 coordinate 936,324, forward strand.
CATTCACTCTCTCACTGAGTGACACCTTAGTGCTGTGCCAGGTTCAGATAATCCTTGGCATACATTTGACTTTTATTTTTCTCACTGTGCAGGCATACTTTACATGTAGTAAGTGCAGCCATGTGAGACTGGGATAAACTAATTTAGAATAAAACAGAGCTCAGGAGTTCTGAAAAGCAGCTTGGGGCCCAGACAGAGGATGGGCCTCTGAAAATGTCCAGGTCATCACAGAGTCTGTTGATTGGAGCACCAAGTTTTTATAAAGAGAGAGACTGAGCCAGAAGGCTGGTCACAGTACAACTTCAGGGTAGCTTGAGCTACATAGTGAGCTCCAAGCCAGCCGGAATTACAAAGTGAAGCCCTACCTCAAAAAATAAATTGTTACTGGAGAAACAACTTAGCAATTAAGTATGAGAATTTTTCTTGCAGCAGACCTGAGTTTGGTTCCCAGCTCCCACATCCAGTTGCTCACAACCAACCACCTATTAACTCCAGATTGAGGGAATTTGATGCCCTCTTCTGGCTTCCAGGGGCATTTGCATTCATGTGCACATGCCTAAACTCAGATATATACATATACATATAATTTAAAAACTAAAGTGGGTGTGGTGGTATACACTTTTAATCCCATTCAGGAAGCAGAGGCAGGAAGACCTCTGTGAGTTCAAAGCCAGCATGGTCTACATAGAAAGTTCCAGACCAGCTGGAACTGGGGCTACAGGGAGAGCCTGTCTCAAAAATGCCAAATAATAATAGTAATCAATAATAAATTGGGGGGGCTGGAGAGTTAGCCTAGCGGTTAAGAGCCCTGACTGCTCTTGCAGAGGACCCGGGTTCGATCCCCAGCACCCGCATGGCGGCTAAGAACCGTCTGTAACTCCAATTCCAGGAGAACTCCAGTTCCAGGGGAATCCGAGACCCTCTTCTGACCTCCGCGGCATTGCACGACACGGGTGCACAGACCTGCATGCAGACAGTACATTCATACACATACAAAAATAAATAAAATTTTAAAAATTATAAAAAAAATAATAATAATAAATTGGGGCTGGAGAGATGGTTCAGTGGTTAAGGACACTGGATGTTCTTGCTGAGGACCTGGGTTATATTCCAGCACTGACATGAAGGCTACAATGTACCTATACTCTAGTTCCTGCATATCCAACCCCCTATCTACTCTGTGGGCATTGCAAACACAGCACAATACTCATAACATACAAAAAAAAATACATAAAAATTTTAAAAAATTAATAAAATATTTCTACAAAAAGTAAATAATAGAGGAACTGTTGAAATGGCTCAGTAGTTAGAACTATTGATGGCCTCACAGAGAACCCAGGTTTGGCTCTCAGAACCAAACAGTCACAACTGCCATACAATGTGGTATGCACAACATACACTACAAACAGACCATATAAAAAAAAATAAAAATAAACAAAACCNCTGGAGAGTTGCCAGGGTTAAGGGGAGCCATGCCATGCTGCTTGCAGAGGACACCTGGGTTCGATCCCCAGCAACCCGCATGGCGGCTAAGAACCGTCTTTAACTCCAATTCCAGGAGAACCCTCCAGCCAGTACTCGCATGTGGGGAATCCGAGGACCCTTCTCTGACTTCGCGCTTCCGCCGGAAACAATTAATCGCTGAATAGCGACTGACACGGTGCACAGATCCGGTGCCATGCAGACAATACATTCATAATAACATACAAAAAATAAATTAAAAATTTAAAAATTATAAAAAAAATAATAATAATAAATTGGGGCTGGAGAGATGTTCAGTGGTTAAGGACACTGGATGTTCTTGCTGCGTGAGGACCTGGGTTATATTCCAGCACTGACATGAAGGCTACAGATGTCCTAAAACTCTAGTTCCTGCAATATCCAACCCCTCTTCTACACTCTGTGGGCATTGCACCAACAACAGGTGTCAAACTTACATAAGACAAATACTCATACATAAAATTTTAAAAAATTAAAAAATATTTTACAAAAAGTATAGAATTTCTACATAGGAAAAAAGAACAGTTGAAATGGCTCAGTAGTTAAGAACATTTGATGTCCTCACAGAGAACCCAGGTTTGGCTCTAGAACCAAACAGCTCACAACTGCCTATACACATGTGGTATGCATACATACACTCAAAACAGACATATATAAAAAAAATAAAAAATAAACAAAACCCAAATATAAATAACAAGTAAATTATTTAAAACTAAATAGATAAGTAAATAAAAATACACGTGGGGCTTGGGCGTAGGTGGCACAAGCCTTTAATCCTAGAACTTGGGAGGCAGAGGCAAGTGGATCTTTTGTGGATTCAAGGCCACCTAGTCAACAGAGTGAGTTCCAGGACAGCGGGGGCTACAGGGGAAAGAACCCTGCGTCGGAAAGACAAAAAAAAATTATAATACACATGTGGTGGCTCCAGCCTTAATCCCAGCACTCAGGAGGGCAGAGGCCGGGAAAAAAGGGATTCTGTGAGTTGAAGGGCAGCCTGGTCTTACTAGTGAGTTCCAGGACAGGCGAGCTACAGGGGAAGACCTGTTTCAAAAAGACAAAAAAAAAAGAACTACTTGGCTCACAAGGCCCAGTTCTGTTCCCAACACCTGAATGGCAGCTAACAACTGTCTATAACTCCAGTTGCAGAGGATCCAACACCCTCTTCTGGCCTCTATAAGCATTGTGTATGCACGATACACTTACAAACATGTGGGCAAAACACTTATCAAACATGTTTCAAGATAACACTATCTCCACTTGCTTATAATATAAAACAAGCTTATGAAGCCTTAGGGGGGTACACCTCCTGTAACCTAACCTGTAGTTCATGACCCTTCCTTGCCTTGACCCATAACAATGTACAAATATGTGTGTGTGTGTGTGTGTTGAATATCAAGCTCTGTAAACAGATATTAGTAGAAAGCAATGAGATAATTTTCCCATTTGTGTTGCAAACAACAGGGATTAAGTGATATATGTTTGTGGTTGGGTGTAGGGTCAGAAAGGAAACATAATCTGAGTAAGACTCCTCTTTCCTTCCCCATTTCACGTGTAGGGCTCCAGGTTGATCTGGGAGTTGATAGCAGCCTCCAAGTCCTAGTAGTAGTGCTGGCACACCTGTGAGGGGACATGGTGGTCAGGCAGCAGCAGCACTGAAGAGGAAGTGTTATGAGGTGACAGAAGGCTGTGGCTCAGAGCAACTGGCTGGAGTCAGAGGGAGCCAGTGCTGGTTTGGTCAAACACTGTTGAAGCAGGAAACTGTGCTATCAGCAGAGAACTGACAATGTCTCAAAATTTTTAAGTTTTTTTTTTTTTTTTTTTTTTGCTCTTTTCAAGACTAGGGGTCTCCGTAGCCCCAGTTTGTCCCTGGAACTCACTCTGTTAGAGCAGCCTGGCCCGAACTCACAAAGATCCGTGCCTCTGCCTGCCCAAGTGCTAGGAATAAACGTGGGCCACCCAACATTGCCCACTAAGATTTTAATTAAATAAAAAATAAAATTTTTAAAAGTTAAGGCATTATGGGGCTGGAGAGATAAGCCTAGCAGGTAAGGCACCAACTGCTCTTGCAGAGGACCCGTTCGATGCCCAGTACCCACATGTGGCTAAGAACTGTTATTGTAACTCCAATTCCAGGAGACCTCCAGTTCCAGGGGAATCCAAGAGCCTCTTCTGACCTCGTTGGCATTGCACTACACGGGGGCACAAACCTACATGCAGAACAGTACATCATACACATATAAAAATAAAAAAAATTTTTTAATTAAAAAAAAAAAATATAGGGCCAAGTATGGTAGCAAAGGCAGGTGGATCTCTGTGGGATTGAGACCAGCCTGTTCTACATATCAAGTTGCAGCCCGTGGGACTACAGGGAAACTCTGTCTCAAAAGGGTGACAAAAAATGAAAACAGCATATCTCTTTCATTGCCACATAGAATTCTATAGATGCAACAAAACTGATACTGACGATACCAGACTTGGTAATACATACCTTTAATCCCAGCTCTTGGGAGTCAGAAGCAGCAGATGTCTGTAAGTTCAAGGCCTCCCTGGTCTATACAGTGAATTCCAGGCCAGCTGGACTTCACAGTAAGACCCTGTCTCGCCGGGCATGGTGGCACACACCTTTAATCCTAGCACTTGAGAGGCAGAGGCAGGCGGATCTTTGTGAATTCAAGGCCAGCCTCGTTTACAAAGTGAGTTCCAGGACAGCTGGGGCTACAGGGAAACCTTGTCTCGAAAAGACCAAAAAAAAAAAAAAAAAAAAAAAAAGACCCTGTCTCACAAAAAAATTAAATTGACAAACATTAGAATTTAATCCAGTTAATTATGGATAAAATGGCAATGAACATTCTTGTTCAGACTTTTTTTTTTTATGTGTATTAGTGTACTGTCTGCATGTAGGCCTGTGCACCCGTGTGGTGCAATGCCACAGAGGTCAGAAGAGGGCGTCGGATTCCCCTGGAACTGGAGTTAAAGATGGTCCTTAGCTGCCACGTGGGTGCTGGGAATTGAACCAGGGTCCTCTGCAAGAGCAGTCGGTGCTCCTAACTGCTGAGCTATCTCTCCAGCCCCTCTCTCAGTCTTTTTTTTTTTTTTGGTCTTTTCGAGACAGGGTCTCCCTGTAGCCCCAGCTGTCCTGGAACTCACTCTGTAGACCAGGCTGGCCTTGAACTCACAGAGATCCGCCTGCCTCTGCCTCCCAAGTGCTAGGATTAAAGGTGTGTGCCACCGCACCCGGCTCCACGTATTTTCAATTTGATATAAATATATTGGGCCAGGCGTGGTGGCGCATGCCTTTAATCCTAGCACTTGGGAGGCGAAGCAGAGGCAGGTGGACTTCTTGTGAGTTCAAGGCCAGCCTGGTCTACAGAGTGAGTTCCAGGACAGCGGGGCTACAGGGAGACCCCGTCTTGAAAAGACCAAAAAAAAAAAATATATATATATATTTTTTTTTTTTGGATTTGTGGGTTTTATGGCTTTAGTGAATAGGCTGTGGCGTGGTTGGAATGCTACTGTAATCTATTTGAGGGAGGCAGGTGAATCTTTGTGAGTTCAAGGCCAGCCCGGTCTACAGAGCAAGTTCCAGGACAACTGGGGCTACAGGGAGACCCTGTCTCAAAAACACCAAAAATAAATAAATAGATAAATAAATAAATAAATAAATAAATAAATAAATTTTGAATAAATAAGAGAATGGCATTCCTGTCTCCTGTAAACAACTCACTGCTTCCCTGTGTGAGTAATTCAGAGACTCCTTCGGATTCAGAGTTTATAAGAGAAGAGAGCAACATAATCCAGGGTAGCAAGGGCTAGAGTGGAAATTGTGACAATCACATTTGGCTTACTCAAGTGGATGTGTTAAGAATTAAAATTTTGCCAGGCGTGGTGTTCCACGCCTTTAATCCCAGCACTCAGGAGGCAAAGGCAGGAGGATCTCTGTGAGTTCAAGGCCAGCGTGGTCTAAAGAGTGAGTTCCAGGCCACCTGTGTCTGTCTCAAAAAAAAAATTAAAAATTAAAAATTTTAGGGCTGGGCATGGTAGCACATGCCTTTAGAAGCAGGCAGATCTCTGTGAGTTCAAGGCCAGCCTTGTCTACATATAGAGTGCCAAGTCAGCTGGAGCAACAGCGAGACCCTGTCTACCAAAAAAAGACCAAAAAAAAAAAAAAAAAAAAGGCTGCTGGTATAGTGGCACATGCCTTTAGTCATAGCACTCAAGAAGCTGAGGATCTCTGTGAGTTCCAGGCAAGCCTGGTCTACATAGTGAGATGCTCCTCTCCCCAAAAAAGAAAAATGAGGCTAGAGAAATGGCTCAGGGGTTAAGAGCACTGGCTGCTATTGCAGAGAACCCAGGTTCAATTCACAGCACCCACATGGCAGCTGACAATCGTCCATTTCTCCAGTTCCAGGGGATCTGCCATCCTCTTCTGACCCCCCCAAGGGCACTGCAGACACAAGTGCCAGCAATACACTCACACAAGTAAAATAAAAATAATAAATAAAAAAAGGCCAGCCTGTTCTACATAGTGAGGTCCAAGCCAGCTGGGGCTACAGGGAGACCCTGTCTCAAAAAGAAACAACAACAAAAAAGAGTTATTACTATGCACACTTGAGAATCCAAGTTGAGACCCCAGCACATAAGTAAAAAGGCTGGCCAAGAGTAACTTTAACAGTACTGCGGGGACCAGAGACAGGAAGATCCCTGGGGATTACTGTCTACATGCCTAGCACAGGCCTAGCTCCAGGTTAAGTAAAGGACTCCACCTCAAGGGAATAAAGCAGAATGAGAAAGCATGACATATAAACTCTTACTGTGGCCCCAGACCTTCTCTCTCTCGCTCGCTCTCTCTCTAAGCTGGGCATGGTGGTATCCCAGCACTCAGATGCTGAGACGGGAAGATCAGTTGAGCCCAGGAGTTTGGGTCCAGTCTAGGCAACATAGTGAGACCCTGTTCCTAAAAAATGTGGGGGGGGGTCACCGGGCGTGGTAGCACATGCCTTTAATCCTAGGAGGCAGAGGCAGGTGGATCTTTGTGAGTTCAAGGCCAGCCTGGTCTACAGAGTGAGTTCCAGGACAGCTGGGACTACAGGGAAACCCTGTCTCGAAAAGACAAAAAAAAAAAGGTGTGTGGGAGGAGGGTGCTTATGAGCCCCATCCATCCTTAAAGATCTTATACCCAGTTAATGATTGATGGAGGAAGGGAATACTGGTAAAGTTCTGGACTTCTATAAACAATCCCTCACTCATCCTCACCCTTGTTCCTGTAACCAATCTTAATGATGCTCACTGAGTCATAAATAATAAATAAATGTACATGAAGTTGGGAGTTGGGAGGTAGAGCTATTGGAGCAGTGTGCTGGCTAGCTTTAGTGTCAACTTGACACACCTGGGTTGAGGGAGCCTCAGTTGGGGAATTGGCTCCATTGGATTGGTCTGTGGCCACATCTGTGGAGTATTGTCTGATTGTTGAGCAGTGTGGAGGACTCAGCCCACAATGAGTAGTGCCACCCTGGGCAGGTTGTTGTGTACTGTATAAGAAGGCAGGCTGGGCATGAGCCAGGGGAGCAAGCCAGTGAACATGTGCTTCAGCTCATGCCTCCAGGTTCCTGCCCTGAGTTCCTGCCTTGGGCACCCTAAGTGAGAATTGTGACCCAGGAGATGTAAGCTGAATAAACCCTTTCCTCCCCAAGTTGGTGTTGGTCAGAGTGTTTTGTCACAGCAATGGAAGAGAAACTAGAACAGAAATTGGTACCAGAAGAGTGGGGTATTGCTGTGACAGTCCTGACCTTGGTGTTTTGGGGAAGAATTGTGGAGGCATTTGAAACTTTGGGCTGGGAAGATCATTGAATGCCTAAAGATTGTTGCTGTGGAGCTTGGAGCAGTTTTGCTGAACGATTTGTAGAAGATGGAGGCCTGGCTTGTGAAGCTTCTAGTTTCTTTTTCTTTCTTTTTTTTTTTTTTATTGATGCTTTGTGCATTTCATACATCATTTTCCAATTCAGTTCAGGCATATTTCCCTTTCCCTTCCCCCCTACCCCCACCCCATCCCAGATCATGCATTTTGGCATAACTCTCCTGCATCTTTCTCTGTTTTTTTTTTTTTTTCATTTTTTAGCTATAAGTGATTGTATTAGTCAGGGTTCTCTAAAGAAACAGAAGCAACAGGACGAATATATAACTATATACAATTTATTGATTTGCTCACGTGACGGAGCTCAACAGTAGTGCCGAACTGGAGAGGCCGGGAATCCAGGGAACTGCTCAGTTCACAAGGCTGGATGTCTCAGTAGTCCCAGTCTAGTGCTGAAGGCCTGAATTGATTCCAGGAGATCTGCCGGTCTCAGTACACGCTGGGATCCAGAAGGTTGATCACAGCAGCAAG
>VZQC01001459.1:946797-969304 GCA_009823505.1 Rhizomys pruinosus
AAAAAAAAAAAAAAAAGTTCTTGGGGCTGGAGAGATGGCTCAGTGGTTAAGAGCACCGACTGCTCTTGCAGAGGACCTGGGTTTGATCCCCAGCACCCACATGGTGGCTAAGAACCATCTGTAACTCCAATTCCAGGAGAACTCCAGTTCCAGGGGAATCCAAGACTTTCTGACCTCCGCGGCAACGCACAACACGGGTGCATAGACCTACATGCAGACAGTACACTCATACACATACAAAAAATAAAAAAAAAGTATCAACTGCTCTTGCAGAGGACCTGGGTTCGATTCCCCCACATGGTGGCAAAGAACCATCTTTAAGCTGGGTGTGGTGTCACTGGCCTTTAATCCTAGCACTCAGGAGGCAGAGGCAGGGGATCTCAGTGAGGTCAAGGCCAGCCTAGTCTACAGAGTGATTTCCAGGCCAGCTGGGGCTATACGGAGACCCTGTCTCAATAAAAAAAAAAAAAGTTCTTGGTCTTGGCTATAACCCCATATTCCCACAAAGTCCCAGATGTATTTCTGGTGTCCTGGTCTAAAAATGCCCTCTGGGCTCAGACAGCTTCAGTTTTGACTGCTGGAATTTTGCTAAAGCCCCAGGGAGGTATTTCCCTGTCCTTCCCAACCCAGCCAGACCCAAGGTTCTTCCAGGCTGTGGGAGGGATCCCAGCTCCTCTAGCCAAGCCTGTCACTATGGCATCTGAGAAGGCAGTATGGACTCCCCTGTGCTAACCCCAGCCTCAGCCCCACTAGGGCTTCCCCTTGATTGACAGGCAGCTTCTCCCTGTGGTTCTAGCTAAGGACTTCTTCCCTTCCTCCCACTTTTACTTCCTAGCAGCTGCTTAGAGTCACAGCTTCCTGGCCTAATGCCCTGCTTGGACTGGGACTCATGGACGTCTCTCCATATTTGCAGAATTACATCAAAGCATTCATGAGGTTTACCTCTGTTTTCTTCTACTTGATATTTTTGTTTGCTGGCTGCTTCATGATGGACATTAAAAGGTTTATTTATTTTTTTTGGTCTTTTCAAGACAGGGTTTCCCTGTAGCCCCAGCTGTCCTAGAACTCACTCTGTAGACCAGGCTGGCCTTGAACTCACAGAGATCCGCTTTGCCTCTGCCTCCCAAATGCTAGGATTAAAGGCGTGTGCCACCATGCCCGGCAAGGACAATTTTGTTTTTTTGTATGTGTATGAATGTACTGTCTGCATGTAGGTTTGTGCACCTGTGTCGTGCAATGCTGCAGAGGTCAGAAGAGGGTCTCGGATTCCCCTGGAACTGGAGTTCTCCTGGAATTGGAGTTGTAGACGGTTCTCAGCCACTATGTGGATGCTGGGGATTGAACCCGGGTCCTCTGCAAGAGCAGTCGGTGCTCTTAACCGCTAGGCTATCTCTCCAGCCCCAAATTTTCTTTAAAGTTCATTTGTGCTGGGGCATTCATCAGTATAGCTGTCCCTCTGCATCCATGCGGATTGGTCCAAAAGTGCTCACAGACACCAAAAATGTGACAACACTCAAGTCCCTTATGTAAAATGGCACAGCCAGGGTTTGGAAGATGAACCAGCCAATAAACTAGTTGTCACACAAGCATGAGGACCTGAGTTTGGATTCACCAGCATCCATGTAAAAAGCTGAGTGGCAGTCTGCACCTGTAATCCCTGTGCTGCAGAGGCAGAGAGGAGAGGTTCCCTGGAGTTCAATAGCCAGATAGTCTAGCACACCTTTACACCCAGTACTCGGAAAGCAGAGGAAGGCAGAATTCTGTGAATTCAAAGCCAGCCTGGCCTATTGTAGCAAGTTCCAGAACAGCCAGGGCTCTACAATGAGACCTTATAAAATAAATAATGAGACCAAATAAAATAAGATAAAAATAAAAATATTCATTTTATATTGTATGTATGGGTCTGACTATATATCATTTTCTTTTACACCTGAATATTTATTTAGATATTTTGTTTTATGTATTCATTTTGTGTGCATGTACGTGTGTCCCCACAGAGGGCAGAAGAAGGCATTGGATTCCCTGGAGCTGGAGTTAAAGGCCGTTGTGAAGTACTCTTGGATGCTGGGAACTGAACGGGGTCTTCTGCAAGACCAGCAAGTACTCTTAACTGATAAGCCATTTCTCCAGCTCTATTTTGCTTTTTTTAAATTTTTATTTATTTTTTATTCTTTATGTGTATGAATGTACTATCTGCATGCAGGTCTGTGCACCCATGTTGTGCAGTGCCACGGAGGTCAGAAGAGGGGGTCGGATTCCCCTGGAACTGGAGTTCTCCTGGAATTGGAGTTACAGAAGGTTCTCAGCCTCCATGTGGGTGCTGGGGATCAAACCCGGGTCCTCTGCAAGAGCAGTCGGTGCTCTTAACTGCTCGGCCATCTCTCCAGCCCCTGTTTTTTTTGAAATTTTTATTTCTTTTATGTGTATGAAGGTACTGTCTGCACGCAGGTCTGTGCACCCATGTCGTGCAATGCCGTGGAGGTCAGAAGAGGGCTTCGGATTCCCCTTGAACTGGAGTCAAAGATAGTTCTCAGATGCCATCTGGGTGCTGGGGATCGAACCTGGGTCCTCTGCCAGAGCAGTCAGTCCTCTTAACTGCTAGGCCATCTCTCCAGCCCATATTTTGCTTTTTTTGAAACAGGATTTCAAAATGTTGCCCAGGCTGGTCTCAAACTCAAAGCAGTATTTCTGCCTTAGTTTTGTTTTTTTTTTTTGTCTTTTTGAGACAGGGTCTCCCATTAGTCCCAGTTGGCCTGGAGCTTGCTATGTAGACCAGGCTGGCCGTGAACTCACAGAGATATGCCTGTGGAGTGCTGAGATTAAAGGCATGCCACACCACACCCAGCCTACCTTAGCCTCTTAAACACTGAGATTTCAGGGGTGAGGTACCATAAAAATTTTTTTTAATTTTATTTATTTTTTGTATGTGTATGAATGTACTGTCCGCATGTAGGTTTGTGCATCCATGTTGTGCAATGCCTCAGAGGTCAGAAGAGGGCATCGGATTCCCCTGGAACTGGAGTTAAAGACGGTTTTCAGCCACCACGTGGGTGATGGGGATCGAACCCAGGTCCTCTGCAAGAGCAGTCAGCGCTCTTAATGCTAGGCCATCTCTCCAGCCCCACTCAATCTGAATATTTTATTATATAGATCTACCATATTTTGCTTATTAATCAAGTGGCCTTTGGGTAAGTTGTGGGCTGAGTCTTATGCCTCCAAAATTCCTATGAAGTCCTACTTAAAAACATCCATTTAGGAAAAAAAAAAAAAGAAAGAAAGAAAAAAAAGGGGCGGGGGAATAAAAAAAAAGAAAAAAAAAAGAAAAAAACATCCATTTAGGGGCTGGAGAGATGGCTCAGCATTTAACAACGCTGGCTACTCTTGCAGGGGACCCAGGTTTGGTTCCTAGCACCCATACAGTAGCTAACAACTATCTGTAATTCTAGTTCCAGAGGGACCTGATGCCGTCTTCTGGCCTCCATGGGCATTGCACACAGTTGGAATTACATGCATGAAGGAAAACACTCATACACATAAAATTTTTATTTATTTATTTATTTATTTATTTATTTATTTATTTATTGAGACAGAATCTCCCTGTAGCTCCAGCTGCCCTGAAACTTGCTATGTAAACTAGGCTGGCCTTGAACTCACAGAGATCTGCCTGCCTGTGCCTCCCATATGCTAGGATTAGAGGTATGCACCACCATACCTGGCATACACATAAAATTTAAATAAAGAAATAGCTGGGCGTGGTGATGCACTGCTTTAATCCCAGCACCTGGGAGGCAAAGGCAGGAGGATCTCTGTGAGTTCAAGGCCAGCCTGGTCTACAGAGTGAATTCCAGGACAGCTGGGGCTACAGGAGACCCTATCTCAGAAAGACCAAAAAGAGAGAGAGAGAGAGAGAGAGAGAGAGAGAGAGAGAGAGAGAGAGAGAGACCCTGTCCAAAAGAAAGAAACCCAAAATATCCATTTGCTTGATTTTCTGCTCTCTCTTTCAAGTGTGCTTGCTCTTTCTCTCACTATCTCTCTTTCTCTCTGGTTTTTCTGAGACAAGTTTCCCTATATAGCTTTGGGTTGCTTGGCACTTGGTGTGTAGACCAGGCTGACCTCAAACTTGCACAGATCCTCCTACCTCTGGAATTACAGGCATGTGCCACCAGTTTTTACAGTTCTAGGGATGGAACCCAGGCCTCATGTATGCTGGGCAAACACTCTACTAACTGACCAACAATTCCAGGTCTTTTCTTTTTGAGACAGGGTCTCCCTGTAGCCCCAGCTGGCCTAGAACTCACTATATAGACCAGTCTGGCCTTGAACTCAAAGAGATCTGCCTGTCTCTGCCTCCTGACTGTTGGGATTAAAGGTGTGTGCCACCATACCCTTTCTCTCTCTCTTTTCTTTCTTTCTTTTCCTTTCTTTCCTTCCTTTGTTCTTCCTCTTTCTTTACAGTGCCAGGGTGCACCATGCTGTGTAAGAACTCTACCACTAAGCTACATGCCCAGTCTTTGTTTTGTTTTTCATAGTCACAGAATATTCATCTATTACTATAAACATACTTGAAAACCAACTGTGTTAGAAGCCAGTTTCCTAATTGAGGTGCCAGGCCCTGGATATCCTTAGGCCCTGAAAATGCAAAGTTCACATTGTTTTTTCCAGTTCTGAGGCAGAAGACTGATGACACCATCTGCTGTGGAAAAGAGGAAGAATGTAAGTGTGTGTGCGTGTGTGTGTGTGTGTGTGTGTGTGTGTGTGTGTGTGTGATCTGAGCAGGAGGCAAGGGGTTCCGCTGACATCTGGGGATTCGTAAATATTCATGCGTGTGTGTGTGTGTGTGTGTGTGTGTGTGTGTGTGTTATCTGAGCAGGAGGCAAGGGGTTCGGCTGACATCTGGGGATTCATAAATATTCATGCGTGTGTGTGTGTGTGTGTGCGTGCGTGTGTGTGTGTGTGTGTGTTATCTGAGCAGGAGACGAGGGGTTCAGCTGACATCTGGGGATTCGTAAATATTCATGTGTGTGTGTGTGTGTGTGTGTGTGTGTGTGTGTGTGTGTGATCTGAGCAGGAGGCCAGGGGTTTGGCTGATGTGGGGATTTATACATATTCATAAGGACAGGGATTGGACCACCGTCCTCAGAGCATGCTGGGACCTGTTCCAGGCTGTCTGGTAACTAGGCAGAGTTCCCAGGAACTGAGGTTCCCTCCCAATCCCTGACAGCTTCAAGTCAGCACTGGCACAGCTCCTTCTAGTGTCTGCAACAGAAGATGGTTGAGCATCATCTACATCTTAATCTGATTTTCTAGAAATACCCTCCATTATTTCCCCTAGCTCTGCCTAAGAAAGTACATGTCCCTGGCAGCATGATGGCACACACCTATAATCTCAGCACTTAAGAGGTGGTGACAGGAGGATCAAGAGTTCATGGACTACATGAAACCCTGTCTCAAACAAAACAAAACAAGCTAGCCTGGCATGGTGGTACACACCTTTAATCTCAGCACCCCAGCACTTGGGAGGCAGAGGCAGATGGATCTCTGTGAGTTCAAGGCCAGCCTGGTCTATATAGTGAGTTCCAAGACAGCTGGGGCTACAGGGAGACCCTGTCTCAAAAAGACAAAAACCAAAACCAAAACAAAACCAAAATCCAGGCTTGGTGGCATGTGCTTATGATCCCAGAGATAGGAGGGCTCTAGGGCTCATTGGCCAAGCAGCCTACTCTACCCGGTATCTCCAGGCCAATGAGAGATCCTGTCGCAAAGGAAGTGAATGGAATTCCTGAGGATGACACCCAAGGTTGTCCACCAGGACCTAACCTGTCTACGTGCACTTGCATACACACAAACACACACATACACAGTTTTTTCTTTTAAATTTTCTTTTCTTTTTGAGGCAAGGTCTCCCTTTAGCCCCAGCTGGCCTGAAACTCACTATGTAGACCAGGCTGTCCTTGGACTCATAGAGATCGCCTGTCTCTGCCTCCCAAGTGCTGGGATTAAAGGCATGGGTGGGCTACCATGCCTGGCTGCAAGTCCTTTTGCAAAAGTAAAATCTGTCTTGTCAAGTTACTTTCATTTTGTCCATGTGTTCATTGTGCATATTGATGGAATCCTTGGATCTCAAATTTTATTTCATTTATTTTTTGGTCTTTTTGAGACAGGGTCCCTCTGTAGCCCCACATGACCTGGAACTCACTGTGTAGATCAGTCTGGCCTTGAACTCAGAGAGATCCACCTATCTCTGCTTCTTGAGTGCAAGTGCTGGGATTAAAAGTATACACCCGGGGAGTATGCAGAATGTAGATCAGGGACTTCCCAGGACCACCTGAAGCACAGGTAGGAGCTGGGCACTTCAGCCAGGCGGATTGTTAGATCTCTGGGTTGTTGGATAATTGTTTTGTTGATTTGTTGGATAGCTAAATCATTGGCTGTTGTGGTTGTTGGGGTGGAGTCCTCCTACTAGCTGGTATTAAAGGTGGGCCTGTTAAATCATTGGCCAGTGTGGTTGTTGGGGTGAAGTCCTCCTGCTAGCTGGTATTAAAGGTGGGCCTGTTAAATCATTGGCTAGTGTGGTTGTTGGGATGGAGTCCTCCTGTTAGCTGGTATTAAAGGTGGGCCTGTTGGGACTGGAGAGATGGCCTAGCGGTTAAGAGCGCCAACCGCTCTTGCAGAGGACCTGGGTTCGATCCCCAGCACCCACATGGCGGCCGAGAACCATCTGAGACTCCAGTTCCAGGAGAACTCCAGTTCCAGGGGAATCCGAGACCCTCTTCTGACCTCCGCGGCATTGCACGACACGGGTGCACACACCTGCATGCAGACAGTACATTCATACACATACCAAAATAAATAAAAATTAAAAAAAAAATTAAAGGTGGGCCTGTTAAATCATTGGCTAGTGTGGTTGTTGGGATGAAGTCCTCCTGCTAGCTGGTATTAAAGGTGGGCCTGTTGCCACTGTGAGACTTGATTGTGCAGAGCTTAGATCAGGGATTTCCCAGGACCATCTGAAGCCCAGAGTACTGGGGCTAGGGCTAAGCCAGGCATAGCCGCCGCCCCCCCAACTGGAACTGCTGAGGGAGTGTCCAAGTAGATTTTTTGGAGAACCTTCAGAACAGAAAGGGAAGAGTGAGTTAGACTTCCAATATATAAACAAAATTGAAGTGCGCCTTTCCTTTAATCCCAGCACTCTGGAGGTACAGCGGATCTCTGTGAGTTCAAGGCCAGCCTGGTCCACAGAGCAAGCTCCAGGAGAGCTGGTACTAAAAGGGAGAGACTGCCTCAAAAATACAAAAAAAAAAAGGAAAAACTAAAAACAAAACAAAAAAATAAACAAAATTGAAAGCCTGAAACCTAGACAAGTCAACACTTCATAAACAAGGAGAAAAAAAAGGCATCTGAAAGAAGGAGGCGAGAAAAGCAAGCCTTCAACATAGTGAAGAGGCATTTGTGATTCACATCAGAATACAGGCAAAAAGAGAAACCCACATGCCAGGGACATGACGAAGGGACAACAAGGGAAAGTTGCAGGATAATTCCACACTGAGCTCTACCAACCCTGTGGGAGATTCCTACAGTGGGATTCCCCCTGGGGATGGCCCAGGACACAGATCTTAGAGGAACAAATGCAGAAATATTCAAAGAAATCAAAGAATATAAAGAACAAGTCAGGGGCTGGAAAGATGGCCTAGCGGTAAGAGCGCTGACTACTCTTGCAGAGGTCCTCATTTCGATCCCTAGCACCCACATGGCGGCTGACAACCGTCTTTAACTCCAGTTCCAGGGGAATCCGACACGCTCTTCTAACCTCCAAGGCATTGGACAACACGGGTGCACAAACCTACATGCAGACAGTACAGTCATACACATAAAAAATAAATAAAATTGCTGGGCGTGGTGGTGCAAACCTTTAATCCTACCACTGGGGAGGCAGACAGAGGCAGGCAAATCTTTGTGAGTTCAAGGCTGGCCTGGTCAACAAAGCGAGTTCCAGGACAGCTGGGGCTACAGGGAGACCCTGTCTTGAAAAGACAAAAAAATAATAATAAAAATAAATAAATTAATTAAATTAAAAAAAAAATTTTAATTAAAAAAAAAAGAGCAAGTCAGAGAACTAAGGAGAGAGAATGAAAAACTCAAGAAAGACCTAGAGGAAGTAGAAACACTGAAAAAGGAAACCAACCAGTGAAGCAAGGAGCTACAGGAAAAGAATGAGAAGCTCCAAAAGGAAGTGGAAATACTAAAGAAATCACAGGATGGAATGAAAAAGGAAACAACACTCATCCAATCAAGAGGAAAGGAACGGAAAAAGCCTCAGAAATAGAATGAAGGAAACAGGACAAAGAAAAAAAAGTATACACCGGGGCTGGAGAGATGGCTCAGTGGTTAAGAGCACTGACTGCTCTTACAGAGGACCCAGGTTCAATTCCCAGCACCCACATGGCAGCTAAGAACCGTCTTTAACTCCAGTTCCAGGGGACTCGGACACCTTCTTCTGACCTCCACAGCATTGCACGACACAGGTGCACCTACTTACATTCAGACCGTACACTTATACACATAAAATAATAAATTAAGGGCTGGAGAGATGGCCTAGCGGTTAAGAACGCTGACCGCTCTTACAGAGGACCCGGGTTCAATCCCCAGCACCCACATGGTGGCCGAGAACCGTCTGAAACTCCAATTCCAGGAGAACTCCAGTTCCAGGGGAATCCGACACCCTCTTCTGACCTCTGTGGCATTGCACGACACGGGTGCACAAACCTGCATGCAGACAGTACATTCATACACATACAGAAATAAAAATAAAAATAAAGCCTACGTTCTTAAAAAAAATAATAATAAATTAAAAATAAAATTAAAAGTATACACCACCACGCCTGGCTAGCCCCTTTAATATTTAATTTAATTTATTTCTGTATGTGTATGAATGTACTGTCTGCATGAAGGTTTGTGCAACCGTGTTGTGCAATACCGCGGAGGTCAGGAGAGGGTGTCAGATTCCCCTGGAACTGGAGTTCTCCTGGAATTGGAGTTTCAGATGGTTCTTGACCGCCATGTGGGTGCTGGGGATGGAACTGGGTCCTCTGTAAGAGCAGTCAGCGCTCTTAACCGCTAGGCCATCTCTCCAGCCCCAATTTTATTTTTATGTGTATGAATGTTTTGTCTGCATGTGTGTATAACCGTATGGATGCAGTGCTCTCAGAGGCCAGAAAAAGGCATTCAATCCCAGGACCTGGGAACTGAACCTAGTTCCACTGTTAAGAGCCAGAGCTCTTAACTGCAGCACCATCTCTTCAGCCCATTGATGGTAAATCTTTTTTTTTTTTTTTTTTTTNGGGAAGTAAGATGAACAATAGATACTACCATTATCTTTAATATTTCCTTGAGGGATCCTTTCTCTGAAAATACAGAGATACCATCCTGTTACTTCAGGACACAAAGGAAGGAATACCCTATAGTCATCTCCTACAACACTCAGCACCAAGTCTAAAGTACAAAGTATGTAATTAAAGATGAAAGGTGCGTGTGGGGGGGGTGGGGGTTGCGGGGAGATATGTGCCTTTAATACCAGATCTGGAGAGGCAGAGCGCAGTTAGGTATGCTGTGAGTTCAAGGCCTACCTGTGTCACACATAGTTGGGTTCCAGTGCAAAACAGGGGTAAGCATATCAGTGCGTGCTCTAAATAAAATATTAGGGCTGTGTGGGGGCACGGAGGGAGGCAGGGAGGCTAGTAGAGCTGGCTCAGCAGGTTAAGAACATCTGGATTTGATTTCTTTGCAGAGGACTGGGTTACCTGGATTCCAGCCCCACTGGATTTACAAATGGTCCATATTACTCAAGTCTGCAGGGGATTCACATCTTTTCTTCTTCTGCCATAACACTTGCATACAGGTGGTTAGCACTTAAATACATGCATGCAAGAATCAGAGTCAGTCATACACATAAATTTTATAAAAAATTGAAGAGAAGCCAGCAAGGGTCGTGAAGAGATGGGCCTAGTGGTTGATAGAGACACCAACATGCTCTTCAGACCCTGCGGGGTAGGGGAGGTTGGACTGGTGTTTTCGTCCCAGCACACATGGCAGCTGAGAACAGGTCATTCTATTTGTTTTTATTTTTTTTCTTGGTCTATTTGCGAGGGGTCTCTCTGGTAGCCCCAGCTGTCTTCAGAGACTGATCTGTAGACTGAGGTGGGCCTTGAACTCATCAAAGATCCACCTGATCCTCTCGTGCCTACCAAGTGCTAAGTGATTAAAGGACCCAGTGCAGCCCACCCCCCATGCCTGGCTGACGAGCCGATCTTATAACTCCCGTTCCAGGAATCTTGTACACCCTCTTCATGACCTCCACAGTCATTGCACTCACGTGGGTGCACAAACCGACCATGCACAGGGATTTGCGGCCGCGACCCCCCCCTAGCGCAGCCCTTCTAATACGGCGCCCGGCTAAAGAACACGCAATAAAAAAAAAAAAAAAAAAAAAAACCTACATGTAGACAGTACTTACATTCATACACATACGAAATAAAAAAATTAAAAGAATGTTTTTTTTTTTCCGGGCCGTGTGGCGCACAACTTTCTTTAATCCTAGTCATTCTGGGAAGGCAGAGGCAGGGCGGGTCTTTGGGAGTTCAAGCGCCGTCCTAGTCTAACAGAGTGAGTTCCGCATTGGATACAGGGGAGACCTGTCTCAACAAAAGAGAAAATAAACAAAATATTTTTGTTAAAACTAAGAAGCAACCAGGCATGCGCACCGTGCATGCCTTTAATCCTAGCATTGGGAGCGCCCGCAGAGGCACGCGCATGATCTCTGTGAGCTTCAAAAGCCAACCTGGTCTTTACATAGGGGTTACTCAAGGCAGCTGGGGCTACAGAAAGACCCTGTCTCAAAAATACAAAAAATAAATAAATAAAAATTAATAATAAACATGTCTTTAAAAAGGGGTAGGGACATCTAGGCAGAGAAACAGAGTCTGGGTCTAGGAGCTACAACAAACTGTTTATGGTCTTGATCTGGCCAATGGTTCAGTGAGAGGATTTTCTCCACCAAAAGAAGATAGGCCTACTATACCTTTCTAGTTTAATTCAGTCAGAGCAGTGGCTGTCCCCAGCAATTCCAATTTGGTCCACCATGTGGCATGTGTCCTAGGCTGTTGTCTAGATTAGAAAGGATTGCTCATTTTATTTTTCTTGTTGTAAGAACCACTTTAAGATATACATCTACTCCAATAAGACTGGCTAAGGATAAGAAAACAAATGATACCAGTGCTGGAGAGGTGTGGGGAAAGAGGAACACTCATCCACTGCTGGTGAGAATGTAAACTATACAGCACTAGGAAAACAGTGTGGAGAACCCTTGGAAAGACTGGGAATGAACTTGCCACCTGACCAGCCATACCCGTCTAGGCATTACCCTCAAAACTCACCCCGAGGGGGCCCGGGAGGGGAGTTAGGGTCGTGCACAGGCGGTTTATATTCAGCCCTACTTCACAAGCGCAAGGAGGGAACCAACCCAAAAGCACCTCAACATAGAAGAGTGGATAGAGAAAATGTCAAGTCAAACAGCTACACACATGGGTTCTATGCAGTCAGTAAAGAAAGATAACATCATGAGCTTTGCATGGAAATGGTGGAGCTGGAAGACAATCAGGCTGAGTGAAGTAACACAGTCCCAGAAAAACAAAACAATGAATGGTATCCCTCACTGTGGATGCTGAGTGCCAATTACCTAGTTGTACTTCTACACACTTTCTGTGCACAACCCTTTAGCTTTTTTGTTCCAAGAGACTTGGAGTGATGCATATTGGAAACAACAACAACAACAGAAGGACTGCATCAAGACACTGACGAAAAGTGAACTTCTGCTCAAACAGTCAACTCCACATGGAGAATATTGAAAAAAAAGTGAGAGATGAAAAGCACTTTGGGAATACATGAGCTCTGGTGGGGGGGGGGGATTGACGTGGGGAAACAAGGTCTAGAATTTTGATAATTTGTACAAAAAAATAATATCAATAGGGGCTGTGAAGATATAGCCTAGTGGTTAAGAGCACCGACTGGGCTTGGAGATATAGAGCCTAGCGGTTAAGACCGCCCGACCGCCTCTTGCAAGGACCCGGGTTCAATCCCAGCACCACATGGTGGCTGAGACCGTCTTCCAGGGGAATCCTGACACACCTCTTCTGACCTCCATGGCATTGCACGACATGGGTGCACAAACCTGCATGCAGACAGTCATTCATACACATACGAAAAATAAATAAATAAAAATAAATTTAAAAAAGAGCACCGACTGCTCTTGCAAAGGACCTGGGTTCGATCCCCAGCACCTAATGGCGGCTAAAACAACTGTAACTCCAATTCAGAGAACTCCAGTTATCCAGGGGAATCCAAGACCCTCTTCTGACCTCGGCGGCATGCACAACAGGGGTGCACAAACCTACAGCAGACATACATTCATACACATACAAAAAAAAATAAAATTAAAATATATATATATAATAAAAAACAAAAAAAAAAGAAGGAAACAATCTCTGTGAAGATCAAGGAATAAAAAAAGAGAGAAAACACAGCAAATGTGATATTTTTCTGTCAGATGTATATTATTTTTGTCTTTGTGATGTTTAGCTGTATGTGGGTGAATGTTTGCATGGGTGCACATGTGTGTGGAGAGACCAGCAGTCCATTTCTAGCTTTGTCCTTCAGGGACTATGCACCTTGATTTTTGAGACAGGGTTTCTAACTGGGACCTGGGGCTGCCTGCTTAGACTAGACAGGCTGGCCATTGAGTCTCAGAGACTGCTTGCCTTTGCCTCTCCAGCACTGGGATTTCCAGACTGTGTCTAAGGCCCAACTTTTTCCATGGGTTCAGGGGATCACCCTCGGGTCTTCCTGTTTTTCTAGCACTTTACCCGCTATGCTATCTCCCCAGCCCTGTTTTTGAAGTTTTTAGACATTATCCCACTTTATAGCCCAGGCTGACCTCAAATTCACAGTAATTAGTTCTGCCTCATCCTCCCATATGGCTCTGACTATAGGTATAAGCTATCACACCTGGCTATAGTTTCATTTTAGAATTAATTGTCAGGTGTGGTGGCACATGCCTTTAATCCCAGCACTCGGGAGGCAGAGGCAGGCAGATCTCTGTGAGTTCAAGGCCAACCTGGTCTACATAGTGAGTTCCAGGCCAGCTGGGGCTCAGGGAACCCTGTTCTCAAAAAAAAAAAAAAAAAAAGAGTAGACCAGCATCACTCTCAGCAGCACAGGTCTAACCCACCCTCTCGCCCATCACTCTCAGCAGCACAGGTCTAACCCACCCTCTCGCCCATCACTCTCAGCAGCACAGGTCTAACCCACCCTCTCGCCCATCACTCTCAGCAGCACAGGTCTAACCCACCCTCTCGCCCATCACTCTCAGCAGCACAGGTCTAACCCACCCTCTCGCCCATCACTCTCAGCAGCACAGGGTCTAACTCAGCTCCAAGGAGGCTGCCACGCATGTGATTGAGAGAGATGTGGCTTCCTGATGTGGCCGTCATTAGGGCCAATAAATAAGCTAACCTCCAAGATCGTTAAAGTCTCAACATACTAGGTCAAGTATTGGTGGTATATACTTGTAATTCTAGTAATCAGGAGACTGAGGCAAGGAGGTTTGCAAGTTCAAGACCAGCCTGGGCTATATAGTGGAACTGTGTCTCAGAAAAGAAAAAAAAACGTGACTGGATACTAATTTGTTGGATATGCTGAATGAGATAATACCATTATTGTTCTTGGTATCTAATTTTTTTTGCGGTTCTTAGCCTCAGCCTTTAACGGCTGCGCTATCCCCAAAGCCCTGCATGTAGGTTTGTGCACCCACGTTGTGCAATGCTGTGGAGGTCAGAAGAGGGTGTAAGATTCCCCTGGAACTGGAGTTAAAGACGGCTCTCAGCCAGGCATGGTGGCGCACTCCTTTAATCCTAGCACTTGGGAGGCAGAGACAGGTGGATCTTTGTGAGTTCAAGGCCAGCCTCGTCTACAGATCAAGTTCTAGGACAGCTGGGGCTACAGAGAGACCCTGTCTCAAAAAGACCAAAAAAAAAAAAAAACAAAAAGACAGTTCTCAGCTGCCATGTGTGCTGGGGATCGAACCCGGGTCCTCTGCAAGAGCAGTTGGTGCTCTCAACCACTAGGCCATCTCTTCAGCCCTTGGCTTCTTAATTTTTAAAAATTTATGTGTATGACTGACTCTATTGCTTGCATGTATGTATTTAAGTGCACCCATGTCATGCAGTGTTTGCAGAGGTCAGAAAAGGGTGTTGGATCTCCTCAGACTGGAGTTATGGATGGTTGTTAACTACCACATGTGTGCTGGGAATCCAGTCCAGATCCTCTGAAAGTGCAGCCAGTGTTCTTAACTGCTGAGCCAGCTCTCTAGCCTCCCTGCCCTCCCTCCTGCCCCACACAGCCCTAAATATTTTTTTAGAGTCTCACTATGTAGCCCTGGTTTGCCTGGAACCCACTATGTAGAACAGGTAGGCCTTGAACTCACAGATACCTACCTGCCTCTGCCTCTCCAGATCTGGTATTAAAGGCACATATCTCCCCGCAACCCCCACCCCCCAAGCACCTTTCATCTTTAATTACATACTTTGTACTTTAGACTTGGTGCTGAGTGTTGTAGGAGATGACTATAGGGTATTCCTTCCTTTGTGTCCTGAAGTAACAGGATGGTATCTCTGTATTTTCAGAGAAAGGATCCCTCAAGGAAATATTAAAGATAATGGTAGTATCTATTGTTCATCTTACTTCCCCTTCCCTTCTTCCCCTCCCTCTCCCTTCCCCTTCTCTTTCTCCCTTCTTTGGACAGGTTCTTGCTATTAGCCTAGACTGGCCTAAAACTCATGGGTGATTTTCCTGCTTCTACCTTATTGCCATATGGTGGAATACAGTCCAAGCCCTTGTGCTCAGCTATGCCTATTTCGTTACACATATGGTCACTTTATGCCTCTCATCAACTATGCTCTGGGTCCTTTATCATTTTTTTTTTTGAGACAGGGTCTCCCTATAGCAGCCCCAGCTGTCCTGAGACTCACTATGTAGAGCAGGCTACTCTTGAACTCACAGAGATCCACCTGCCTCTGCCTCCTGAGTGCTGGAATACCACGCCCAGCATAAAGGTTGATTTTTTTTTGTCTTTTTGAGACAGGGTCTCCCTGTAGCCCCAGCTGTCCTGGAACTCACTTTGTAGACCAGGCTGGCCTTGAACTCACAGAGATCCACCTGCCTCCCAAGTGCTGGGAATACAGGCATGTGCCACCACACCCCGCTTAAATTTAGTTTTTAAAAGTAGGACTGATCTCAGGGACATTCATTCCAACAGATATTTCTTGAACTATCTCCTGAAACAATATCAATGAAACTAAATCTACTAGAACCCTGTGTCTGAAACTGTGTTCCANATATATATGTGTGTGTGTGTGTGTGTGTGTGTGTGTGTGTGTGTGTGTGTCTGTATTTTGTATGCTGGTACTGTCAGAGGTCAGAATAGGTCATCTGAGGCTCCCCTGCATTGGAGTTACACGTAGTTGTGAGCTGCCTGATGTGGGTGCTGGGATCTGAACTCTGGTCCTCTGTAGGATCTATTAGTGTTACAAGTGCTCTTAACTGCTGAACCATCTCTCCAAACTTATATATGCATACACATAGATAAAACAAACCCATTCATCCCCAAGACTACAAAAATAATATGAGATGAAAGAAAAGTCTATTGCGATGGCATATACTAAGATCCCAGCACCCAGGAGGGAGAGGCAGGAGGATTTCTGTGGGTTCAAGGCCAGCCTGGTGTACATAGTGAATTATAGATCATCCTGGGCTACATGGTGAGACTCTGTCTTAGAAACAAGTAAAATAAAATAAGAGAAAGAAAGAAGAAAGAAAAGAAATGGGCTCAAAGCTGTCTACTAATTTACTTAAGGTGAGTTTTGGTAAATATCAGAGCCTGGATTTGAAGTTGAAATTGTTTAGTCTTAAAGCCAGACTATTCGTTCTACTGTCAAGGAAAAGGGGCTAGAGAGATGGCTCAGCAGTTAAGAGCATTGGCTACTCTTGCAGAGGACCCCAGTTCAGTTCCCAGCACTCAACAACTGCCTGAAACTCCAGCTGTGTGTGTGGGGGTGACTTCTCTTGGCTTCTGAGGAAGCCAGGTACTCACACAGCACCATGCACACCATGCAGACAATCACTCAAACACATGAAATAAAAACGTCTTTTAAAAAATCAAATAGCTGGGCATGGTGGCGCACGCCTTTAATCCTAGCACTCGGGAGGCAGAGGCAGGCGGATCTCTGTGAGTTCAAGGCCAGCCTGGTCTACAGAGTGAGTTCCAGGACAGCTGGAGCTACAGGGAGACCCTGTCTCAAAAAGACAAAAAAAAAATCAAATAATTGGGGCTGGAGAGTTGGCTCCGCAATTAAGAATACTGGCTGCTCTTGCAAAAGGCTTGGCTTCAATTCCCAGCACCCACATGCATGAAGGCTACCAGCTATCTGAAACTTCAGATCCAGGGGATCCAACATCCTCTCTGACTCCCTTAGTCATTACATGACATGGGTGCACTTACATACCTGAAGGCAATACAGTTACCAAAAACACCAAAAATAAATATAAATAAATAAATAAATAAATAAATAAATAAATAAATGGCTGGAGAGATGGCTCAGAGGTTAAAAGCACCAACTGCTCTTGCGGAGGACCAAGGTTCGATACCTAGCACCAGCATGGTGGCTAAGAACCATCTTTAAGCTGGCTGTGGTTGAGCACGCCTTTAATCCTAGCACTCTGGAGGCAGAGGAAGGTGGATCTCTGTGAGTTCAAGGCCAGCCTGGTCTACAGTGTGAGTTCCAGGCCAGCTGGGGCTATAGGGAGACCCTGCCTCAAAATAAATAAATAAATAAATAAATAAATAAATAAAATTAAATAATCAAATAATTAAAAATAATAACAAAAAAGTATTTTCTGCTCTTACAGAAGATCTGCGTTTGATTCCCAACATTTGTGTTGGTTTCTCACAAACTGCCAGTAATTCCAACTCCAGAATATTCTAGCCTCTCCAGAAACACACATGTACACATAAATAAAAATAAGGCTTTTTTTGTATTTTTTTTTAACTAAAAAAAATTTTTTTTGAAACTGGGTCTCCTATAGCCCCAGCTGGCCTGGAACTCACTTTGTAGACTAGGCTGGCCTTGAACTCACATAGATACACCTGCCTCTGCCTTCCGAGTGCTGGGATCAAAGGTGTGCGCCACCACCCCTAGCTCAATGTTTTTTTAATTAATTTTTTTTGTATGTGTATGAATGTACTGTCTGCATGTACGTTTGTGCACCCGTGTCATGCAAGACCTCAGAGGTCAGAAGAGGGTGTCGGATTCCCCTGGAACTGGAGCCAAAGATGGTTCTCAGCCACCATGTGGGTGGGGATTGAATCCTGGTCCTCTGCAAGAGTAGTCGGTGCTCTTAACCACAAGGCCATCTCTCCAGCCCCATACTTCCTCTGTCTCCCGAGTGTGTGCCACCACGCCTGGCTGTCAAATACATTTTTAAGTGCATGAAAAGGAGCCAGAGAGATAGTTTATCCAGTAAAGGTGCTTGCTATCAAACTTGACAATCTCAGTTTGATCCCTAGAATGCCCATGGTGAAGGAGAGAACCATGTCCTGCAAATTGACTTCTATGGTAAGCATGCCCCCCATCATGTACACGTACACACACATGCCACACACACTAATTTTTTTGCTGTTCTTTTTGTGATAGGGTCTCCCTGAAGCCCCAGCTGGCTTGGAACTCACTATGTAGACCAGGTTACCCTTGAACTCACAGAGATCCACCTGTAGCCCAGGCTGGCCTTGAACTCAGATCTGCCTGCCTCTGCCCCCCAAGTACTGAGATTAAAGGAGTGTGCCACCATGCCCAGAAATTTTTTTTTTTAAGTATAACCATGAAGCATGGAAACATGCCACAAATCTGTTTATTCTGTGAAGGGCTAAGATGGAGTAGCAGGATATAGCCATCAAGATGGAAGAGAAGCTGTGCATGGGGTTGTGTACCTTTAATCCCACCACCTAGGAGGCAGAGGCAGGTGGATCTCTGTGAGTTCAAAGCCAGCCTGGTCAAAAAAAAAAAAAAAAAAAAAAAAAGCCAGGCCTGGTCCTACACAAGCTCCAGGCCATCTGGGAACAAGGGAAAGCCCTGTCTGAAAAACACACAAAAAAAAAAAAAAAAAAAAAAAAAAAAAAAAAAAAAAGAGAAGAGTAAAGAAAATACTAGAGAGTCTACGGCTGAGACACTTAGAGCCACTGCATCCAGGGCAGGGGTTGGGGAGAGTGAGTTTCCTTTCTTGCTTCCCCAGCTCTTGAGACACAATATCCTATGTACTTAATGCCCTTTATAGGACAAGGATGGGCGATTGGCCCCTCACTTTGTGAGGTGAAATGACTCAAGCCCTGAAAGGATGTAAGAGTTGCCTTCTGCTAAACCAGTTAGGACAGGCCCAGAGCTGGTGTTCTTCTTCAATCTGAGGCTCTGAGAATAGGATTAGGAAAGGAAAAAGAAAGGCTGATTCATCCTGCTTAGATACAAAAGAGCCTTCCAGGATACAGGAAATATATCCTACTAAGGGCGTTGACCTAAAGTTCTAGAGGCTTCCCGAGGGGGTCCACAGCACTCCCAGCCTTGCCAAGTCCAAGGAGCTGGCTGCCAAGTCTGTCCTGGATCCCTGACAATGAAGTAAAACAAGAACAGAGCTGAGTAGCCACAGACCTGGCCAGGGCCCCCCCAGGAACCCCACCCTTCTTGTTTTTCATTTCTGGAAACTCTTGAAATTCTGGTGACTCACTCATCTCTTTCACTGGCACCAAAATGCAGTCCAGGTCTCTTCCTCCCTCTCCCCTGCCCAGCCTCATCCAGGTCCTTCTTGGTCACATCCTCTTACATTCATCAATCTTTGGCTCAGTCTGAGACTCCTACCTTTGTTAACCAACCTGTTGTTGGTAAACAAGTCTGCTTTGTTTGCTTGTTTTGTTTTTATTTTGTTTGGGGGGTTTTGGTCTTTTTGAGACAGAGTCTCCCTGTAGCCCCAGCTGGCCTAGAACTCACCTGGAGCTCACTCTGTAGCCCAGGGTGGTCCTGAGCTCACAGAGATCTGCCTGCCTCTGCCTCCCGAGTTCTGGGATTAAAGGCATGCACCACCATACCTGGCTTTGTTTTAAAATTATTTATGTGTGGGGCTGGAGAGATGGCCTAGCGGTTAAGAGCGCCGACTGCTCTAGCAGAGGACCCAGGTTTGATCCCCAGCACCCACATGGCGGCTGAGAACCATCTGTAACTCCAATTCCAGGAGAACTCCAGTTCCAGGGGAATCTGAGACCCTCTTTTGACCTCTGAGGCATTGCACGACACGGGTGCACAGACCTACATGCAGACAGTACATTCATACACATAAAAAATAAATAAAATTTTAAAAAAAGTTAAAAAAATAAATAAAATTATTGATGTGTATGTTTCTGTGTATGAGAATGTTACATGAGTGCAACTCCTGTAACTCCCTCCCAACTCCTTGCAGAAGACGGCTGGTGTGACCCATCTGATGTAGATTCTGGGACTCTCGTCTTCTGCAAGAGAAGTGCACACTTTTTTTTTTTGTATGTGTATTCCTACAGTGGGATTATATGTCCTGGGATGGCCCAGGACACAGATATCAGAAACACAATTGGGAACATATTTAAAGAACTACAACATTATAAAGAACAAATCAAAGAACTAAGAAAAGAGAATGTAGAACTCAAGAAGGACCTAGAGAGAGAGAATGACAAACTCGGGAAGAAACTGGAAACACTGAAAAGATCCCATGCTGAAAAAGATAAGGAAACCAACCATCGAAGCAAAGAGCTACAGAAGAGATTGAGAAGCTCCAAAAAGAAGTAGAAATACTAAATAAATCAGAAGAGGAAATGAAAAAGGAAATCAAGCACTCATCCAATCAAGAGGAAAGGAGTGGAAAAAGCCTCAGAAGCAGAATGGAGGAAGCAGAACAAAGAATATCAGACCTGGAAGATAACACAGAACAACTAAAAACCTCAAGGAAAGATTATGAAAAAATTTAAAAATACACAAAAGTGGAGCAACCAGGAACTGTGGGACACTATGAAAAGATCAAACCTCTGCATCATAGGAGTAGAGGAAGGAGAAGACCCAAGGGAATGGTATTGATCAGATCTTCAACAGAATAATAGATGAAAACTTCCCCAAACTAAAATAAGACAAACCAATACAAATACAAGAAGCACTTGCTTGCATTTATGTAAGTTCACCTGTGCATGAAATACCTGTAGAAGTCAGAAGAGGGTGTCAGATCCCCTGGTACTGGAGTTATGGACAGTTGTCAGATGCCATGCATGTGCTGGGAATCCAACCTGGGTCCTTGGCAAGAGCAGCCAGTTTTAATTGCTGAGCTGTCTCTTCAGCCCCTTTATTATCTGTTTTTTTTTTTTTTCTTTTTTAAATAGGAGCTGCCCAAGATGAATTATCAAATAAAGGGCTTGCAGCCAAGCCCGATAACCTAACCAGAACCCATATGGTAGAAGAAGTACCCCCACACATTACACAGGAACACACTTGACGAAAGTAAGCAAATAAAAAATGGACACATAAAGCCGGGCGTGGTGGCACACGCCTTTAATCCTAGCACTCAGGAGGCAGAGGCAGGCAGATCTCTGTGAGTTCAAGGCCAGCCTGGTCTACAGAGTGAGTTCCAGGACAGTTGGGGCTACAGGGAGACCCTGTCTTGAAAAGAACAACAACAACAAAATGGACACATAAAACATAAAATTATGGATCTGGAGAGATGGCTCAGTGGTTAAGAGTGCCGATTGCTCTTGCAGAGGACCCTGTTTGGATTCCCAGCACCCACATAGTGGCTAAGAACTATCTTTAAGCTGGCGGTGGTCAAGCATGCCTTTAATCCTAGCACTTGGGAGACAGAAGCAGGTAGATCTCTGTGAGTTCAAGGCCAGCCTGGTCTACAGAGTGAGTTCCAGGCCAGCTGAGGCTGCAGGGAGATCCTGTCTCAAAAACAAAACAAAACTACAACAACAATAACAACAACAAAAAGATACATATTAATAGGGTACTATGTGTTAGGTCCAGGCTTCCCAGAATTCCAAGGGGCACACAGGTGCCCACTTACCTGAGGCCCCGCCCCCATGGGTATAAATGGGTGGACCCCAGCTGCCATAACTCTCTTTCTGTCCCCCTCTTGCTCTCTCTCTGTCCCTCTGACTCTGTCTGCCTCTCTCTGCCCCCCCCACCCCCGCCCCGTCTTGCCCCCTGCCATGCTGTCCGGTCCCACCATGTGTCTGCAGGTGGCTCACGTTGGCAGTCCCATACGGAAGTAAAGCATGTTCCTGGAGTGACCTAAGCCTCATGTGCTTTTTATTGGGATTTCATGCTTTTTTATAACCTAACATGGTGCCGTGGAATCGGTTGGGTTTTGAGATGCTTGCTCGCCAGCGTTTTGGTCTGTTAGAGTGTTCACCAGCTCTCACCCCGAGAAGGATTTCCTAACAAATTTTTTGCAGCTCCTGGACCTGCCAGCTGCGTATTTCTCTGGACAGCTCCTTCCACTTTTCAGGATGAGGTACCATCTCTTCTGCTTACTCTACCCTACTCTATTCCCATGTGACTGTGCGTGAGAGTTAGAGTGCCGGACGGGCACCTGAGTGAGGGGAGATTCTATCTCCCACAGTATCTTCTGTGTGTGTTCTGCCCCCCCTCTAGCTGCCCTCTCTGCCTCCACATTTCCTGTCTGAATTCTAACCTATTGCCTTCTGCCTCTGTCTTCCCTTTTTATTCTCCGGTTATCCTCCATTCCGTTTTTTTTATTTTTTTTTTTATTTTTATTTTTTATTTTTATTTTTATTTTTTGGTGTTTTCGAGACAGGGTCTACCTGTAGCCCCAGCTGTCCTGGAACTCACTCTGTAGACCAGGCTGGTCTCGAACTCACAGAGATCCGCCTGCCTCAGCCTCCCAAGTGCTAGAATTAAAGGCGTGCAGCACCTCCATTCCATTTTAAAGGACCCCTGAGTGCCGGCGTAATCAGAGTTCCCCCTGATTTTTCCATCCAAATTGCTGTCCACTAGGACACTGGGGACAGAATCCCGACCCATAATTCTGGTCTCTCCTGTGATTTTGGGAGTCAATTTCACAGGCTTGCAGGCCCCGCCTCAGAGACCCCCACCTTGGTTGCGCAGACCTGGGGTCTCTGACCAGCACCACTTGACATTGAAGTGAATGCACCTTGGTCCTCTGGTGGTGTTTTGAGATGAAAAAGACTTCACTTATCTTTTTTTCTCTCTCTCCCTCTCCCTCTTCCTCTCCTCTCTGCAGTCTTTTTTCTTTCTTTTGCTGTGCCTTCCTGGCACCCCCACTGCACCTGCGACCCCCGCCATGTGGCTACCCCCCCCCC
>VZQC01001459.1:975980-1016825 GCA_009823505.1 Rhizomys pruinosus
AAAAAAAAAAAAAAAAGAACAAATTGTAGAAGACTTACTGCATAGGTTTAATGTCAACTTGATACACCTAAGCTGAGAAACCTCAATAATTGCCTTCCTTGTATTGGCCTGTGCCCACTGTGGGCGATGCCATTCTTGGCCAGATATTTCTATATTGTATACAACAGGTTGAACATGAGCCCAGAACACAAGCCAGTAAGTAGCATCTTTTCCTAGCCTGTGCTGCAGCCACTACCACCAGGCTCCAGTGTTCAAGCTTTACTTAGGAGTTATATGACAATTAAAGTACCAAATTAATTCAAACAATCCTCTTGGAGGTTTAGCAACCACACTTAAAGCTCCAATCTGATTTGGCAAGAGGGATTTGAAGCGACAATATTTTGGCCCCTACCCTCTGAGGTCGACTTGGGTCCTAGGGTCCTGCATCCGCAACTTTGTGCATGTCCTGTGGCAGTGAGTCACCAGTCATCCCACACCAGGGAAGTCTTGGAGATTCACTTAAAAGGACTTCATCCAGCCGGGAGTGGTGGCGCATGCCTTTCATCCTAGCAGAGGCAGGTGGATCTTTGTGAGTTCAAGGCCAGCCTGGTCTATAGAGTGAATTCCAGGACAGCTGGGGCTACAGGGAGACCCTGTCCCCCAAAAAAAAAAAAAATTAAAAAAAGGACTGGGCTGGAGTGATGGCCTAGCGGTTAAGAGCGCCGACTGCTCTTACAGAGGACCCGGGTTCGATCCCCAGCAACCACATGGCGGCCGAGAACCGTCTGAAACTCCAGTTCCAGGAGAACTCCAGTTCCAGGGGAATCCGACACCCTCTTCTGACCTCCGCGGCATTGCACGACACGGGTGCACAAACTTGCATGCAGGCAGTACATTCATACACATACAGAAATAAATAAAATTAATTAAAAAAAAAATTTAAAAATAAAAAAAAAAAAAGGACTTCATCCTGTCAGTGTCCAGTCAAGGGAGAAAAGTCCATATAGAGGAGAGACTCTTCATGCTTCAAAGGGAAGCTGTGGTCAAGCAAGGCCTGACTTTGTCCTCCCATATTTGGAACTGGTGAAGAGAGCCAGGCACAAGGCCTGAGTGACCTCCTAAGGAGCAGAACCTCAACTGACCTTAACACCAAAACAAACTTCATTTATCTGAGTTAACTGTGTGGTTTTAAACACCCTAACAGGAAACTATAAAGAAGAGAAAATGAAACAGCTTATTATCAGAGAGATAGGTGAAAGACCTACTGTGCCAAGTTAGGAATCTACTGTGTCATGTTAGAAAATATCTCAGAGATAGATGACAGATTTAATGTGCCATGCCAGAAAATACCACCTTTTATATTCTCATGGTTATGGCTCTCATTCTGGAGCCCTGTGTATTAAATCTGGCCCTCATTTTAGAGCTCTATGTGCTAAAACTTTTTTTCCCAATTCCTCAAACTAGGGACAAAACACATCCTCTCTCTCTCTCCAGACCCTAGACAGGGACCCTCTAATTGGTAATGCACCCAGTAACACCCTGTTGTCATTGGTATAGTTATATAAGACTCAACCAGCTTGTCTTTTCAGTTGCAGAGAAAACGTCCACTAAGTACTGGCCACTATCGATCTGGACCAAACCCAGCAGGCACAGCACCCAGAGCAGCCAAAATGGGAAAGCAGACTCTAACCCTCCAGCCTGACAGCTGTTCCCCCAAGACTTCACCCCAAATCAGCTCTGAAGCAGATACAGAAGAGAGAGAACAGCGCTGGCCCCATTTCCTTATCATAAGCAAAAGGCTGGAATGTTAGGTCCAGGCTTCCCAGAATCCCAAGGGTACACAGGTGCCCACTTACCCGAGGCCCTGCCCCATGGGTATAAATGGGTGGACCCCAGCCACCATAACTCTCTCTGTTCCCCTCTCGCTCTCTCTCTGTCCCTGTCTCTCTCTGCCTCTCTCTGCCTCTCTGTCCCCCCCTCTGTCCCTCTCTGTCTCTGTCTGCCTCTCTCTCTGCCCCCCCCACCCCCTGCTATGCTGTCTGGTCCCACCATGTGTCTGCAGGCGTCTCATGCTGGCAGTCCCACATGGAAGTAAAGCATGTTCCTGGAGTGACCTAAGCCTCATGTGCCTTTTTATTGGGGATTCATGCTTTTTTTTTTTTTTTCTGGTCTTTTTGAGACAGGGTCTCCCTGTAGCTCTGGCTGTCCTGGAGCTCACTCTGTAGACCAGGCTGGCCTTGAACTCACAAAGATCCGCCTGCCTCTGCCTCCCAAGTGCTAGTATTAAAGTCTTGTGCCACCACGCCCGTCTTATAGCATGAACACTTCTAAAAAATATTTTTGTTGGGGCTAGAGAGATAGCCTAGCAGTTAAGAGCACCTACTGCTCTTGCAGAAGACCGGGTTTGATCCCCAGCATCCACATGGCGGCTAAGAACCGTCTGTAACTCCAATTCCAGGAGAACTCCAGTTCCAGGGGAATCTGAGACCCTCCTCTGACCTCCTTGGCATTGCATGACATGGGTGCACAAACCTGCATGCAGACAGTACATTCATACAAAAAAAATTTTTTTTGGTTTACTTTTTTTAATTTTTATTTTTGTGTATGAGTGTTTTGGCTGCATGTGTGTAAGTGCACTCGGGTCGTGCAATGCCCACGGAGTTAGAAGAAGGTGTCAGATTCCCCTGGAACTGGGGCTATAGACAGTTGTTAGCTGCCATGTGGGTGCTGGGAATCAAACCCAGGTCCTCTGCAAGAGCAGTCAGTGCTCTCAACCGTTGACCCATCTCTCCAGTCCCTGTTTACTTTTTTAAAATTTATTTTATATGTACGAGCAATTTGCTTGGTAGTATCTAAGTGCACCATGCACATGGAATGCCCATAGGGGCCAGAAGCCCCTGGAACTGGAGTTATGGATGGTTGTTAGCTGGCAAGTGGGTGCTGGGAACTGAACCTGGGTTCTCTGCTAGGACAAGGTTTTGGTTTTAACTGCTGAGCCATCTCTCCAGTCCCTATTCACTTACTGTCTCACTATGTAGCCTTGGCAGGGGCCTGGGACTCAAAACAGAACAAGCTAACCTCAAACTCATAGAGATCCTCCTGCCTCTGCCTCTTCAGTGCTGGGAATAAAGGTGTGTGCCACCTTGCCAGGCTAGATTGATTACAATTTATTTTAATCAGTCAATCAATCAATCAATCAATCATGTCTTTTTATGTGTATGAAGTGTTTTGCCTGAATGCATGTACATACACAATGTGTGTGCCTTACCCATGGAGGCCAGAACAGGGTGTTGGATTCCCTGGAACCGGAGTTACAAATGGTTATAAGAACCACCATATGTGTGCTGGGAACTGAACCCAGGTCTTCTGCAAAAGCAGCCAGTCTTCTTAGCTACTGAACTATCTCTCTAGCTCCTATTTGTGTGTGTGTGTGTGTGTGTGTGTGTGTGTGTGTGTGTGTGTGTGTGTATGTATGTATGTATACGAATGCACATACCTCAGAGGCCACAAGAGAAAGTTAGATACCCGGGAACTCCAGTTCACAGATAGTTGTGAAGTGGGTGTTTTTTTTGTTTGTTTTTTTGAGACAGGGTCTCTCTGTACCCCCAGTTGTCTTGGAACTATGTTAGATCAGGCTGGCCTTGAACTCACAGATCCACCTGCCTTTGCCATCTGAGTGGTGGGATTAAAGGGATGAATCACCCTGCCTGGCTATTTTTATTTTTATTTTATGAGTGTATTGCCTGCATATATGTAAGTGCACACTTGTCATCCAATGCCCATAGCGGTTAGAAGGCATTGGATCCCCAAGAATTGGAGTTACAGACGGTTGTTAGCTGCCATGTGGCTGCTGGGAACTGAATCTGGAGAACCAATGAGTTTACTGGGCTTACTTCCAGAGCGTTGTGAAGAGTTATTTATTAGAGTGTAGGTACTCCTCCCACAAAGGCTGCACCCAGCATGGATGATGGCTTCCTCAAGCCCGCTAGATGAAGTGCCCCTTTCCCATAGTCTCCCTCAGTGTATACACTCTAGCCTTTCCCCAAGGCTAAATGCAATTATGGCAGAATTGCCCACAAAAATTGGAAGGAGTAACTGGATCCTCAGGTGAAGATCCTATGATGACCCCTCCCCCCGCCCTCATTAACCTCAACTGATTTTTGGAAGCTGGCACAGCTGAACTCAGGAAAATGGAGTCTGTTCGGCTCAGAGGACAGTCCTGTAGAACAGCTAGTTAGACGGAGAGAACTCAGGTCCTCAAAGTTCCATGACAAGCACTTTGTTGACTGTTAGCCATCATCTCAGCCTCTCCACTTAATTTTTCTTCTCGTTGCACTTACCACTATCTCATATATTATTTTACTTATTGCCTGTCTCTCCACTCTAAATAAATCTCCATGCTGGTTTTATCTAATTTATTGACGCCTAAAAGAACATATCAAATAAGTAGCACTCAATAGTAACCTTGTGTTGTACGAATAAACCTATAAATAAAAATGAAGATAACAGTATCCAATGCTGCTATAGATATTAATGACTTGAACAGTTCGCAACAGTGTCTGGGCACTGCACTGAATTAATTACTATTCACGTAGGATCCTATTAGCTTGGCTGAGTCCACGGACAAAGTGGAAGGTTCTCATTTTTTTTTTTTTGCAGACTTTTACAGTGAGTGAGCACTTTTTCTCCGCGCTCACTCTCCTTCAGTTCTCCAGGAATTCCTTGTTCCTTAACAAAGCCAATTCCAACTGGTTCTTCAGGACAGAAGGTCAATGAGAATAAAGAGGAGCAGGTCAGCCCTCACTTGTATGGAGAGCTGTCTAAGCCTCAATCACTGTTTAGTACTGGGAAGGGATTTTCAACAGCCGCAACCAACTCCGGTGGCTAGCTTATTCCACCGGCAAAATCAAGCAAGGACGCCAATTAAAGGGGAGGCAGGCTTTTCTTATTGCGCAGGCGCACTTCCCCTCCAATATCGCGATACACCAGCGAGATCAAGCTGGCCCTTTAACAGTCCCTTCCAGGGGGCCTGCCTAGCGCGTGCGTACTGCTGTTCTGCGCTTGTCATCATGGCGACGCGGGGCCATGTGCAGGACCCTAACGACAGGCGCCTCCGGCCCATTTACGGTGAGTGCGCGGAGCCAGCCTAGTGGCCAGCACGACAAGCCGAGGCTTGCCCTGCCTGAGGCGAAGGCCCAGGAGGGCCGCCGAGGGCGCGCGCGGTGCAGGGCGGCGAGGAGGCGGACCACGCGGGACACTAGGCCGCAGCCTCGGCCTTGCGTAGGCGCCGACTCGTCCTTCCCCAGCGCTGAGGGGTAGTTGAGCTGCCGGGGCAAGGGTGGGTCGGCATAGCTGTCAGGGCCGGTGGGACGTGTTCTTCCGCGGAGACCAGTGCAGCCATCAGGCCGTATTAAGGCCACTCCTAGAGACACAGGGGTCTTTCCTGAAAGTAGAACCGGCTTGGGTTTGAGAGTGGGACCGCCTACCCAAGGGAAAATTCCCCAATAATAATGGTTCTTCTTAGGAGAATGGGGATCGAGAGGTTGGCTGACTGGATGGACTCTAGTACACATGGAGAAACTGAGGTCCAGAGAGAGGGGAAGGGGCTGGCGCAAGGTCACCCAGCTCCAGGCCCCGGATCTCGGGCTCCCTGCTCTGAACTGTTCCATGCAGAAGCAGCTGCTCTGGGCACACGTAGGAAGCGTGGGGAGGGGGGTCTCAAGCTCAAAATAGCGGAGAAGAGACTGTAATAGCTGGTGTTGGAGGTGCAGACAGGGTTCTGAAGTGCTCCTTTGCACCTTGTCTGTGGTTTTTCTCTGTAGCTTGCCTTAGGCGTGTTTAGTGGATCATTCTCCACATTGCTGTCTCAGACCCATAGGTTTTTTTTTTTAATTTTTAATTTTATTTATTATATGTGTATGAATGTACTGTCTGCATGTAGGTTTGTGCACCCGTGTCGTGCAATGCTGCGGAGGTCAGAAGAGGGTGTCGGATTCCCCTGGAACTGGAGTTCTCCTGGAATTGAAGTTACAGACGGTTCTCAGCCGCCATGTGGGTGCTGAGGATCGAACCCAGGTCCTCTGCAAGAGCAGTCGGTGCTCTTAACCGCTAGGCCATCTCTCCAGCCCCGTCAGACCTATAGGTTTTTTTTTTTTTTAATTTTATTTATTTTTACACGTATGAATGTACTGTCTGCATGTAGGTTTGTGCACCCGGGTCGTGCAATGCCATGGAGGTCAGAAGAGGGTGTTGGATTCCCCTGAAACTGGAGTTAAAGACGGTTCTCAGCCGCCATATGGGTGCTGGGGATCGAACCCGCCTCTGCAAGAGCAGTTGGCGCTCTTAACCGTTAGGCCATCTCTCCAGCCCCCAGACCCATAGGTTTTAAGCTAAATCTTGATGTCACCTTGCTACCCTGGTAATGGAAAAAAAAAAATCATAGAATTGAGGCTGAGAGAAACACTGAAATAACTGAGCTGTCTTGTCATTGGAAATGGTCCCTTTTGCAATGTTTTTCCCTCTTAGATGGTCTTGGTCTCTCAGTAATGGTGAGGTAGCTTCAAGGTCAGTGGCTTTTGCAAAAAGTAGACCTTCTATTTACAATGTGGGTCTGCATTTTACCTTTAAGCACCCCCCAAGGGGTGGTCAAATTGGTACACATGGTCCTGAGTTTTTTTTTTCTTTTTCTTTATTT
Organism: Rhizomys pruinosus; assembly: GCA_009823505.1. Classification (NCBI taxonomy): domain Eukaryota; kingdom Metazoa; phylum Chordata; class Mammalia; order Rodentia; family Spalacidae; genus Rhizomys; species Rhizomys pruinosus. The sequence goes on from VZQC01001459.1 coordinate 982,654, forward strand.
CTTTATTTAGTTTTATGAGACAGGGTCTCACTAAGTAGTCCTGGCAGGTCTGGACTGTAGAGCACATTGGGCTCAAACTTGTAGCTCTCCCTTTGCCTCTGCCTCCCAAGTGCTGGGATTACATGTGGTCCCACACCCAGTAGCCATGTGCTTTTGATAGTTAAATTATTTTTTTTTATGTGTTTGTTTGCCTGCATTTGTGTAAGTGCACCCTTGCATGCAGTGCTCAAAGAATCCAGGAGTTCGTGGATCGATCCCTGGAAACTGGAGTTATGGATGATTATTAGTGACTGTATGGCTGCCGGAAAGAATCTGGGTCCTCTGGAAGTACAGCCATCTCTTGCAGTCCCTTGTTAAAACTGTAATATAGTGCACGCCTTGGGAGGCAGAGGCAGGCCGATCTTTGAGTTCAAGGCCAACCTGGTCTACAGAGCAAGTTCCAGGGCAGCTTGGACTAAAAGGGAGAACCTGTCTCAAAAAGACGGAAAAAAACCAAAAAACAAAAAGCCCCCCCCAAAAAAAAACTTGTAATATACTTGTTGAAAGAAGATTTTTTTTTGTTTCTGTGCATGTGTGTATTTGCATGTGTGTGGGCATATGGATGCCACTATGTGCATTTGGAAGTTAGAGGAAACTTTTAGGAGTCCTCTCCTATCATGTGGGTCCCAGGCTTTGAATTCTGGTTGTCAGGCAATGACCCTTACTGTAAATTGCAGAACCATCTTGTGTGTGATTTTTGTATGGTGGTCTACCTTCAGATCACCTCTTTCTAGCAGCACTAGCCCCATGCAGTAGGCAATGATAATACCTACAATTCAGAACTCTTTTTTTTTGGGGGGGGGGTGTTTCCATACATGGTCTTCCTGTAGCCCCAGCTGTCCTGGAACTTGCTCTGTAGACCAGGCTGGCCTTGAACTCACAAAGATCCACCTGCCTCTGCCTCCCAAGTGCTAGGATTAAAGGCCATATTCAGAACTCTTAATTCTGTTAGTCACTCAGTGTCATGGAGCCTTTCTTTGTGTGCCATTTCATCTAATCTTCACAGTCTTCATGCACTCATTCCCTCTCCCCTCCACACCTTTATTTTGTTTAATTTTATTTTTTTATTTTATTTACTTCTTGTTTTTTTTTTGAGACAGGGTCTCCCTGTAGCCCCAGTTGTCCTGGAACTTGCTCTGTAGACCAGGCTAGCCTTGAACTCACAGAGATCCGCTTGCCTCTACCTCCCAAGTGCTAGGATTAAAGGCGTGTGCCACCATGCCAGGCTTGCACCTTTATTTTAAAGACAGAGTAGAGCAGTCTGGCTTTGATCATACAGGAATCTGCCTGCTTCTGCCTCCAAGTGCTGGTAATGAAGGTGTATACCACCACACCTGGCTCATTCCTCTCCCCCTTTTTTTAATAGATGAGGTAATGGAAGCTTTATTGATACTAGTATAACTCCTGGATTTGGGATTTGAACTCCAAGCACACTGCCTTAAGTCACTGTACTAGAAAACACTTCACTTTTTTGTCTGAGGTCACAGAGGTGGTGAGTTAGCAGAGAGAAGGCTCTCATTTCCATTTCCCTCTCCATTATTGTATGTTCTCCTGTCTGCAAAAGACAGAGAAGTCTCAGTGTGGATCAGGCTAGCCTCAAACTTGCAGCTATTCTTCTGCCTCTGGGTAATAGAATATATGAACTGAATTCAGGGTTCATGACTCGTTCATTACAACTTTATACAGACAACCACCTGTATGCTTTTTTTTTTTTTTGTCATTTGAGACATGGTCTCCCTTTAGTCCCAGGAGCCCTGGAGCATGCTCTGTAGACCAGGATGATTCTTCTTTTTTTTTTTTTTTTGTCTTTTCGAGACAGGGTCTCCCTATAGTCCCAGCTGTCCTGGAACTCACTCTGTAGACCAGGCTGGCCTTGAACTCACAAAGATCTGCCTGCCTCTGCCTCCCAAGTGCTAGGATTAAAGGCATGCGCCATCTCGCCCGGCTAGGATGATTATTCTTTTTTATTTTTTTAAATATATTTTTTTTTAATTTTATTTATTTATGTGTAAGAATGTACTGTCTGCATGTAGGTTTGTGTACCCGTGTCGTGCAATGCCCTTGGAGGTCAGAAGAGGGTCTTGGATTCCCCTGGAACTGGAGTTCTCCTGGAACTGGAGTTCCGGACAGTTCTCAGCCGCCATGTGGGTGCTGGGGATCGAACCCGGATCCTCTGCAAGAGCAGTCGGTGCTCTTAACTGCTAGGCCATCTCATCCCATAGGATGATTATTCTTAAAAGTATACAGGTGGCCAGGTGTGGTGGCGCAAACCTTTAATCCCAGCAGTCAGGAGGCAGAGGCAGGTGGATCTGAGTTCAAGACCAGCCTGATCTACATAGTGAGTTCAGGACAGCTGGGGCTACAGGGAGACCCTGTCTCAAAAATGGCCTAGTGGTTAAGAGAGCTGACTGCTCTTGCAGAGGACCTGGGTTTGATCCCAAGCACCCATGTGGCGGCTGAGAACCGTTTTTAATTCCAGTTCCAGGGGGAATCAGACATCCTCTTCTGACCTCCACTGCATTGCACAACATGGGTGCACAAACCTACATGCAGACAGTACATTCATACACGTAAAAAATAAAAAAAATAAAAAATAAAAATCAGATTCATGACATTGTTCTTGGAGACCAAGGAGAATAGAGACTTCTATTGGCCTTGTATTCATTTAGAATTGATAGTGTTTTTTTTTTTTAATTTTTTTAATTTTTTATTTTTTAAATTTTATTTTCGTTTGTGTATGAATGTAGTGTATTGCACCCGTGTTGTGCAATCCCACGGAGGTCAGAAGAGGGCGTTGGATTCCCCTGGAACTGGAGTTAAAGATGGTTTTCAGCCGCCATGTGGGTGCTGGGGATCAAACCCGGGTCCTCTGCAAGAGCAGTTGACGCTCTTAATCACTACGCCATCTCTCCAGCCCCAAGAATTGATAGTGTTTTGAACCTTAAAATAAAAAGCAACATTTTGCATTGCTAAACATATGTATGTGTGTGTGTGTGTGTGTATATATATATATATATATATATATACACATGTATAAAAAATTTTTTCTGCAGTCACTGAAATCTGAATATTCTTTTTTGGTCTTTTTGAGACAGGGTCTCCCTGTAGCCCCAGCTGGCCTGGACCTCTTTTTAATTTTTTTTTTTTTAATTTTATTTATTTCTGTATGTGTATGGATGTACTGTCTGCATGCAGGTCTGTGCACCCATGTCATGCAATGCCGCAGAAGTGAGAAGAGGGTCTTGGATTCTCCTGGAACTGGAGTTCTCCTGGAATTGGAGTTTCAGACGGTTCTCGGCCGCCATGTGGGTGCTGGGGATCGCACCCGGGTCCTCTGTAAGAGCGGTTGGCACTCTTAACTGCTAGGCCATCTCTCCAGCCCCTGGCCTGGACCTCTTTATGTAGACCAGGCTGGCCTGGAACTCACAGAGATCCGCCTGCCTCTGTCTCCGAGTGCTGGGATTAAAGGCATGTGCCACCACACCCAGCTCAAGCTATATTAATCAGAAGTGACAGTCATGTTGTCAAAGCCAAAGTATGAATTATGTAGCTTTTCTTACAGCTACTTGGGAAGAGGATTAGAAGAGGCCTAATGTGATTGCTATAAATTGATAAGAATAGTTTGAAAGCAATGCTGGTCTTGGCTATAGCACTTTCAACTTTTGAGTGCCAGAGTTTTGTTGTTTAAATATGTTAGGACTCCTAAACAACTGTTAATCAGGTATCCATTACTTGGCAAAGGAACAAACTCATCTAGGGTGGAGCTCTGCTCACCAGAGTTCAATTAAGTATGTGAACTAACTGCTTACTTGTGGGCTAGGTGTGCTATGTGGTAGGTAAGATCATTGTTTTTTTTTTTTTGGTCTTTTTGAGACGGGGTCTCCCTGTAGCCCCAGCTGTCCTGGAACTCACCTTGTAGACCAGGCTGGCCTTGAACTCACAGAGATCCGCCTGTCTCTGCCTCCCAAGTGCTAGGATCAAAGGCATGCGCCACCACGCCCGGCTTTTATTATTTCTTTTTATGTGTATGAATGTACTGTCTGCATGTAGGTTTGTGCATCTGTGTTGTGCAATGCTGCGGAGGGTGTCGGATTTCCCTGGAACTGGAGTTCTCCTGGAATTGGAATTACAGACGGTTCTCAGCCGCCTTGTAGGTGCCAGGGATTGAATCTGGGTCCTCTGCTAGAGCAGTCTGTGCTCTTAACCGCTAGGCCATCTCTCTAGCCTGGTAGGTAAGATCATTGTGATTATAGTAGGAGAACAAAGGCCAACAGGATTAGCCTGTTATAAGAGTAAATTGTAGGGCTGAAGAGATGGCCTAGCGGTTAAGAGTGCCGACCTCTCTTGCAGAGGACCCACATGGCGGCTGAGAACCGTCTGTAACTCCAATTCCAGGAGAACTCCAGTTCCAGGGGAATCCGACACCCTCTTCTGACCTCCATGGCATTGCACGACATGGGTGCACAAGCCTACATGCAGACGATATATTTATACACATAAATAAATTAATAAATAAAAATTTTTTAAAAAGTAAATTGTAGCCCTGCAGACTTTTTTTTTTTTTTTTTTTTTTTTTTTTTTTCCTTTTTGGTATTTTTGAGACAGGGTTTCCCTGTAGCCCCAGCTGTCCTGGAACTCGCTCTGTAGACCAGGCTGGTCTTGAACTCACAAAAATCCACCTGTCTCTGCCTCCCAAATGCTAGGATTAAAGGCGTGCGCCACGATGCCCGGCCCTGTGCACACCTTTAATCCCAGCACTTGGCAGGCAGAGGCAGGTGGATTTCTGGGAGTTCAAGGCCAGCCTGTTCTACATAGTGAGTTCTAGACCAGCTGGAGCTATAGGGAGACCCTGTCTCAGACCAGAAAGAAAAAAAAAATAAATTGTACGGATGGATATAAGAGTAAATTGAAGCCGGGCATCGTGGCGCATGCCTTTAATCCTAGCACTTGGGAGGCAGAGGCAGGCGATCTTTGTGAGTTCAAGGCCAGCCTGCAGGACAGCTGGGGCTACAGGGAGACCCTGTCTCGAAAAGACCAAAAAAAAAAAAAATTGAACATGGTTGGCATCCTGGGGAACACAGCCCTTTAAGTTCAGTTCAGAAGCTCTGCCACCCTTGTAGTGTGTTCTAGGACAGCCTGGGCCACTGAATGAGACCATGTCTCAAAAAGCAAATATTTTTAGTGATTATAGCTAGGAAAGGGGAAAAATGGATATATGATACATGTTTGATTGTTTCATTAAATAATCCCCTCCCTCCTACTTTTTTTTTTTTTTTTTTTCGGTCTTTTTGAGACAGGGTCTTCCTATAGCCCCAGCTGACTTGGAACTCACTCTTTAGACCAGTCTGGCCTTGAACTCACAAAGATCTGCCTGCCTCTGCCTCCTGAGTGCTAGGATTAAAGGCTTGCACCACCATGCCCGGCCCCTCCTTCCTACTTTTAAATAACTGGAAGTGGAAGTGGTGGTTAGGTTGGCACTTATATTGACTATGGGAATTGCTAAGTCAGCAGATTTTCAACTAGAAAGATGTTTCAAAGAAAGTAATTCCTCTGTAGTCTGGATTTAGAATAATATGCGTACACACACGCATACACACACACACACACACACACACACACACGATCCTTTGTTCTCATTTGCTTTACCTCCAGTCTTGTATTAGCTGGGGCCAGGCATAGCTTGATTCCAGCAGTCTTGCCAATGACAATAATTTCTTTGATTGGTTAGGATGTTTTCTGTGGTTGTCTGGTCAAATCTCAGGGCAGGTATTTATTCTGCTATAGTTCATTAGTAAAAAACTTCAAAAATCCTCAGTCAGAGGTAATGTGAGTCTTAGAAGAAGTGACAAGGTGAGTGAAGATGATTGTGACTTCTGTATGTGCCAGTTCATGCATATGGAGGCAGCGGGGAGTCTAGGGTGTCATTCATTCCTCAGGAGTGTTCCTCTTTTTTTTTTTGAGACAGAAGTCTTTCATTGGCCAGGGGATTCTAAGTGTATGCCACTGCGCCCCTGTTTTTTTATGTGATTCTGGGGTCTAACTCAGTTTTTCACACTTATATGGCATACACTTTACCTCCTGGACTGTCTCCCCAGCCCCTATTTTAATTTTGCCCATTGTTGGAGGGGACTGGAGAGATGGCTCAGCATACCTAACTGCTCTTGCAGAAGACTCAGGTTTGGTTCCCAGCACCTATATCAGGCAACTCACAACTGCCTGTAACTTCAGTTCGAGGAGATCCAGTACCTTCTGACCTCCAAGGGCACCTGCAAGCACTTGGTACACATCAGCTCAGACAGGCATACACACATACACATAAATTAAAAAAAAAATCTTAGAAAGAAATGGGGTGCTGGAGAGAGAGCTTAACAGTTAAGAGCACTGACTGCTCTTGAAGAGGACTAAGGTTCAATTCCCAGCAACCACATGGTGGCTAATAAACTGTCCATAATTCAAGTTACAGGGGATCTGATGCCCTCTTCTGGTGGGTATTGCATGGCATAGGTGTACTTATACACATCCAGGCATAATACTCATACCCATAAAAAATTATATATATATATATATAAAATATCTATATTGGTCTTTTTGAGACAGGGTCTCCCTGTAGCCCTAGTTGACCTGGAACTCGCTATCTAGACCAGGCTAGCCTTGAACTCAGAGAGATCCACCAGCCTCTGCCTCCCAAGTGCTGGGATTAGAGGCATTCCCACCATTCACAGCCATAAAATATTTTTTTTTTAAAAGAAAGAAATGGCCGTAGGTAGTGTGGTATATGCCTTTAATTCCAGCCAGCATTTGGGAGGCAGAGGCTGGTGGATCTCGGTGAGATTGAGACCAGCCTGGTTTACATAGCAAGTTCCAGGCCAGCTATGGCTATAGGGAAACCTTGTCTGGAAAAAAAAAAATGTAACTCTGAACTATTTTGTATTGAAAATATAATTATTAAAGAACTATGTATAGCTGGGTGTGGTGATGTGTGCCTTTAGTCCCAGTACTCCACAGGAAGAGGCAGGCGGATCCCCGTGTGAGTTCAAGGCCAGCCTGGTCTACAAAGTGAGTTCCAGGCCATCTGGGGTTACAGGGAGACCCTGTCTCAAAAATAGCAAAAACAAAACAAAACAGCACCCCCTCGCCAATACCCAAACAAACAAACAAACAAAAAACTTGTGTCTAGCTGGGGAATGTAGCTCATTGGTAGAGCTCTTGTGTAGGACCTGGGTTAGTTCTCCAGCACTGGGAGGGACTTAAGGGGGTAAAAATGGTGTTTTAGATTTAACTTTTTTTGTTTTTTTTTGGGACAGGGTCTCCCTGTTGCCTCAGCTGTACTGGAACCCCCTTATGTAGACCAGGCTGGCCTAGATCTCAGAGATTCACCTGTTTTTGCTTCCCAAGTATTGGGATTAAAGGCATGTACCACCATGCCCAGCTACATTTTGATTTTAAAAATATTTTTAAATTCAAAAGGAAAACTCAAACCTATGTTTTTGGAAAATTACACAGGATAGAGTTAAAAGCCTGGGGCACTTTGGGGCTGGAGAGATGGCCTAGCAGTTAAGAGTACCTACTGCTGTTGCAGAGGACCCGGGTTCGATTCCCAGCACTCACATGGCGGCTGAGAATCGTCTTTAACTCTAGTTCCAGGGGAATCTGACACCCTCTTCTGACCTCTGTGGCATTGCACAACACAGGTGCACAAACCTACATGCAGACAGTACATTCATGCACATAAAAAAAAAAAAAAAGATAAAAAAGCCTGGAGCACAAAGCAACCTTCCAGCTAATCTAAATATTTTTTAACCATGACATGTCTTCTTTTTGCTGTTTTTCTCCTTGAGATAGGGTCTCATGTTTCCGAAGCTAGCCTAGAATGTGCTGCGTAACTGAGGATCCCCTTGAACATCTGATCCTTCTGCCTCTACCTCCTGTGTGTTGGGATTATAGACTCTGCCACATCATCTAATTTTATGGGGAATTGGGGACTGAACTCAGGGTTTTGTGCACCCCACCTGTACATTGTAAGTGATGGGACAAATAATCACTACATTTGTGGGCTGGAGAGATGGCCTAGAGGTTGAGGGCGCCGACTGCTCTTGCAGAGGACCCGGATTCGGTCCCCAGTGCCCACGTGGCGGCCGGGAACCATCTGGGACTCCAATTCCAGAAGAACTCCAGTTCCAGGGGAATCCGACACCCTCTTCTGACCTCCGCGGCATTGCACGACATGGGTGCACAGACTTGCATGCAGACAGTACATTCATACACATACATAAATAAATAAAATTAAAAAAAAAATCACTATATTTGTGCCAAGGACTCTGAAGGAAGAGTGCCGCTTGCCTCGAAAGCATGCAGTATGGCCATCTGGGCTGTTGGGGCAGGTAATGGAAATGTGCTCTCTGCAAGTTAAGTTCTACTTTGAACATGGAAGAAGAACAATGTGAAGAGATGGAAGACAGTGATGAAGACCCTTAGAAAAGGAATGTGGCCCAGTTAGAACCTAAAGAGAAGACTTGTATGGTGTAGAGATGCAAGTGGAAGTGGGATGAGACAGCAGGCAGGGACTCAGCTGTGTAAGGCATCCAAGCATCAGGAGACTTGCTTCAGCTTCACTTTGGCAGCTTGCATTGATTGATTGATTGATGGAAACAACTTGCGGGAATTGATTCTCCTTCCACTAGCTGGGTCCTGGGCATGGAGCTCAGATCTGGTGGCAAGTGCCTTAACAGCTGAGCCATTTTACCAGCCCATCTTATTTTTTGACAGGCTCTCTCCCTGAACTTGGAGCTCAGTGTTTCAGTTTAGGATGGCTGGCTGGGCCCTTTGGGATATATACCTGTTTCTGCCTGTCTCCTCCCTACAGAGGTGGGAGTGCAGGAGACTCTGCCACATGGGCTTTTTCCATGGATCCTGGGGATCTGAACTTGGCCTCATGCTTTTGCAGCAAGCACTTTACTCACTAAGCCATCTCTGTAGCCCTTGTTTTTGTTTTGTGTTTTTTAAAATTTTTATTTAATTTTATTTATTTATGTGTACGAATGTATTGTCTGCGTGTAGGTTTGTACACCTTTGTCATGCAATGCCGCGGAGGTCAGAAGAGGGTGTCAGATTCCCCTGGAACTGGAGTTCTCCTGGAATTGGAGTTACAGACGGTTCTCAGCTGCCATGTGGGTGCTGGGGATTGAACCCAGGTCCTCTGCAAGAGCAGTCAGCGCTCTTAACCACTAGGCCATCTCTCCAGCCCCTTTATTTTTTATGTGTATGAATGTACTGTCTGCATGTAGGTTTGTGCACCAATGTTTTTTTAGACAGGGTCTCATGTAGCCCAGGCTGACTTGAAATTTCTGCTTCGGAGACTGGAGAGATGCTTAGCGGTTAAGAGTCCTGACTGCTCTTGCAGAGGACCCGGGTTCGATCCCCAGCACCCATATGGCAGCTAAGAACTGTCTTTAACTCCAGTTCCAGGCGAATCCAACGCCCTCTTCTGACCTCCGAGGCATTGCATGACACAGTGCACCAACCTACATGCAAACAATACATTCATACACATAAAAAAAAACAAACCAACCCCCCCCCCAAAAAAAAACAAATTTCTGCTTCTATCTCCATAGTGCCGGGACTACAAGCCTTCCAGGCCTGCATTAACAATCCCGGTTATACTGTTGTTAAAAAGCCCCAAGGTTTACTTGGAATGGTACTATGTTGCCCAGTCTGGCCTTGAATTCCTGATCCTCTTCCCTCTAGCTAGTAGTGCAGGTGTGTGCCATGAGACCTAGCATTGAGTTGCCTTTTTTTTCTTCCCATTTTTTTTCCTTTTTGTTTATTTATTTTTTCCCCTTTTGATTTTGAGACAGGGTCTCCCCCGTAGCTCCAGCTGTCCTGGAACTCCCTATGTAGAGCAGGCTTGCTTTGAACTCACAGAGATCCACTTTCCTCTGCCTCCCATGTGTTGAGATTAAAGTTGTGAGTTACCATGACTGGCACTGAGTTGATTTTTATATTTATTTATTTATGTACTTACTTTTGTTCTTTTCGAGACAGGGTTTCCCTGTAGCCCCAGCTGTCCTGGAACTCGCTCTGTAGACCAGGCTGGCCTTGCACTCACAAAGATCTGCCTGCTCTGCCTCCCGAGTGCTAGGAGAGGTTGAGGATGTAGCTTGATAGAGTACTTGCCTAACATGCACAAAACCTTGGGTTCTATCTCTAGCACATTATAACTGGCATGATGATGCACACTCATAATGCCAGGACTCTGGAGGTAGTGGTAGGAAGATAAGTAGTTGAAGGTTGGGGATAGAGAGATGGCTTAGCAATTAATGCATGCTGTTGTTCTAGAGGATCTAAGTTTGGTTCCCAGCACCCAAGTCTGGTGTCTCACAACTCTTGGTAACTCCAGCTCCAGGGGACCAACTTTTCTCTTTTGTCCTCTGTAAGGCACCTGAACATAGGTGCACATATCTGCCCCCTCCCCCCATTAAAAACAAGACAAATCCTTGTTTTTTTTTTTTTTTTTTGGTCTTTTTGAGACAGGATCTCCCTACAGCCCCAGCTGCCCTGAACTCACTTTGTAGAATAAGCTGGCCTTGAACTCCTAGAGATCTGTCTGCTTCTGCCTCTCTAGTTCTGGGATTAAAGGCATGTGTCATCACTCTCTGCTGGCAAATCTTAAAATTTACAGTGCACACCTTAAATCTTAGTGCTCAGGAGGCAGAGGCAGGTGGATCTCTGTGAGTTTGAGGCAGCCTTGGCTATATGAGACAGTGTCTCAAAAACAAAAGCAAACAAATCCAGAACCTGTACCTCTAGTTTTTTTTTTTATTCGTTTTTTTTTTATTCGTTTTTTTTTTTTTTAAGGGATTCTACAATATAATAGCACAGTTGTTTTCAGATAACATTGACGTTTCTCAGTTTGCCGTACAATTAGGTAATTGGTGCATTTTTTTGAAGTGAGCCAAATTATTAAGCATAAGCAATGAATGTAAGTAACATTCATGTAAAACCAATTTGCAAGTATCTATGTCCAAATTTTGAACAACCCAAGGTTCCCATAGTCCAGACCTCCAGTTTTAAACCATATATTATTATTATTAATGGAAACTTGTGACATTTGCTGTAACACAAAACTATGAAGTACAATGAAAACCAAATGTTGCTAAATTCTCATTTATATTCTTATATTTTTGAAGCTGAGACTTCCTTCCCTGTTTAAAAGAAACAAAAATATACTAGTGAGAACCTGAAGTTAGAGGATAAGCATCCTACCCCAGCAGTGTTCTCTTTAAGGTGATGGAGCTAGAAGAGACCACTCTGTTTCTGTCACTGTCAGTGAGGACTGTCTGGAGATACTTCCTTTGCAATGGTGCTTACTAACTTGTATGCTTTGTGAAGCATTGCTGTAACCTCCCTTCTTACTGTTTCCTCTGCCTGATTTCTGAGAAGCTAATTTGACTGACTCCTTTTTCTTTTTTTTAGGGAATATCAGCCATCCTCAGTCAAAGGACAGTTACCCTTGAATAGTTTAAAAAGATTTGCTAAAAAGATGGACTAGCTGACTCTGGAGAGAGATGGCTTAGAAGTTAGCATTGGTTAAAAAAAAAAAAAGTTAGCATTGGCTGCACTTGCAGAAAACTAGGGTTCAATTTCCAGCACCCATAAAAGGCAGCTAACAACCATCTGTGTAACTCCAGTTTCAGGGGAATACAACGCCCTCATCCGACCTCTGCAGGCATTGGAAGACATGGATGCACTTGTATACATGCAGGCAGTACATTCATATACATAAAATAAAAATATTAAAAAAAATCAAAAGATAGACTAGGATGTCATATCTAGTGGCCTGTTTCTCCAAGAACTCTATAATTCATATTAGCAAGTCAGTAACGTAAAATGAAAACCAGCTATTCCCAAAGTAGTGACCAGTTACTCAGTAGTCACGTATATGCATTGGGGAGGGCTTGACATCTGGTTGACTGTAACACAGTGTCAGTGTTCAAAGTCTTGAGGCCCAAAACAGAAACTCCCAGTACCAGGCAAAGTTAAGATGCTTTCTAGAATCTCTTGTGGGAGCAGAGGGCAGGAGTGCTCCAGGTCCCAGGGAAACTGGAAAGCTGTCAGCATCTGGAGCCTAGTTCTCAGTTGCTTGTTTCTGATTTTCTCTGAATGTCTTGTTTTTTTTCTGCTTGGTTCTTCAGACTAGTTTTCTTGTGCTTACTACTACTCATGTTTCTCAGGGTGGAAGGTGTTGGCTTTGTGGCCGTACCAAGTTGTGGCAGAAGAGGGAGGGACCTTTAGCTTCTCAGACTTTGTTAGGATGGTACCTTCCATCCAGATTTTTGGATAGAGGGAAAGATTTTCTTTTTCTTTTTTTTTTTTTTCTTTTAAAGTATTATATCTTGAGATAGTTTTTTTTTTAAATTTTATTTTTGTATGTGTATGAATGTACTGTCTGCATGTAGGTTTGTGCACCCATGTCGTGCAGTGCCTCGGAGGTCAGAAGAGGGTGTCGGATTCCCCTGGAACTGGAGTTAAAGACAGTTCTCAGCCGCAATGTGGGTGCTGGGGATTGAACTCAGGTCATCTGCAAGAGCAGTCGGTGCTCTTAACCCCTAGGCTATCTCTCCAGCCCAAGATTTTCTTTCTTAAAAATGCTGTGTGGAGGCCGGAGAGAGAGCCTAGCAGTTAAGAGAACCGACTGCTCTTGCAGAGGACCCGGGTTCGATCCCCAGCACCCACATGGCAGCTAAGAACCATCTGTAACTCCAATTCCAGGAGAACTCCAGTTCCAGGGGAATCCGACACCCTCTTCTGACCTCTACGGCATTGCATGACACGGGTGCACAAACCTACATGCAGACAGTACATTCATACACATACAAAAATAAATAAAATTAAAAAAAAGTGCTGTGTGAGGGGTGGAGAGATAGGGCTCAGTGGTTAACACTGGCTGCTCTTGCAGAGGACCTAGGTTTGATTTCCAGTACCTGCATGGCTAACAGCCGTCCATAACTTAAGTTCTAGGGAATCCAACACCCTCTTCTGACCTCCTTGGGCATTGCACAACCTGAGTGCACCTACCTACATGCAGGCAACACACTCATACACATAAAACAAAAGTAATAGTTATTTGGGTGTGGTGGCACATACCTTTAATCCTAGTACTCAGTAGGCAGGGCAGGCAGAGCTCTGTGAGTTCAAGGCCAGCCTGGTCTACATAGTGAGTTCCAGAAAAGCTGGGGCTAAGCCTGGTCTACATAGTGAGTTCCAGGACATCTGGGGCTACAGGGAGACCCTGTCTCAAAAACAAAAACAAAACAAAAACAAAGAAAAAAGAATTGAAAAAAATGCAGTGTGAAGAGAAGTCAGAAGGTGACACCATGACTTGTTCTTATTCAACTTAATCTGATGAACCTTCAAAATGGAAATTTTCGAGCTGCCATGATAACATTAGACTCAAAATAGGATTTTCCAACTGGGGTTCCCCATATTTTGCCGATGGACTTTCATTGTTGGAGTTACTGGTTATCAGGAAGATTCCAGAGAGTTCAAAGCCAGACTAGATTACATAATTAGTTCCAGGTTTGTCTGAGCTACATAGTGCAACCCTCTATCACCACCCCACCCATCCAAAGAAAAGCACTTCATCTTCCTGCCTCAGCCTGGTGAGAGATGGGACTATACTTTACAAGATAGGCTCTGTGACCCTAAACTGGAAGGACTGAGTCAGAAGTCACCAAATCAGATTGAGATTGTGCTGGCTGGGTTCTATCAATTTGACACAGATTAGAGTCACTTGAGAGGGGGGAACCTTAGCTGAAGAATTCCCCAGATCTCATAGCCTGTGGCCATTTCTATGAGGTATTTTAGCTGAAGAATTTCCCAGATCACATAGCCTGTGGCCATATCTATGAGGTATTTTCTTAAAAAAATTTTTTGATTTGTTTTATATGCGTGTGTGGGGCTGTTGACCCTGCAGTTGGACAGGCTGAAGAGGGTACAGGGGCTGGGCTGATGGCCCTGCAGACATGCAGCTGTGGAACTGATGGTCCCATGGCCAAACATGCAGTTACAGAGCAGCTGGCTCCCATGACCAAACGAGCTGAAGAACCAGCTGTGGAGTTGATAGCCCCACAACTAAGCATGCTTGCAGTAATAGCCCCTGGGGACCACGTCAGGTGATGCAAATCAGTGAAATCCATTTATTCTTTTTTTTTTTTGGTCTCCATTTATTCTATGTAACAGACAGTTTAGGTTTGGGACAGGCAGCTGCTACATCACATGACCTCTCAGTGGCCAATCTTAGACCTGCACATCATACATGTCATCCAGCTTGTGGGGTGTATTCAGAGAATGGGCATGCTAACAAGCAAGCCAACTCCTGACTTCTGACTGTGTGCTAGCAAAAAAGTGGAGCATGCCTTGTGCTTCACCTAGTGTGCTAAGCATATTGGTAGCTTACACATGATCAAGATGTGTCTGAGTTTGTTGGGCGTGGGTGCATACCTTTAATCCCAGCAGAGGCAGAGCAGAGGCAGAGGCAGGTGGATCTCTGTGAGTTCAAGGCCAGCCTGGTTTACATAGTGAGCTCCAGGCCAGCTAGGACTAAAGGGAGACCCTGTCTCAAAAAAAAAAAAAAAAAAAAAGAAAAAGAAAAAAAACGAAAAAAAACTGTGATCCAGGTTGCTTTCCCACATGTATGATGTTTATACATGCATATGTGCAAGTGGACACGTGTTGTACAGTGCTGCAAAGAGATGTTTTTAAGTGCCTGCAGAGGCAGAAGGGGGTGTTGGATCCCCTGGAAACTGGAGTATGGGAGTATGGATGGTTGTTAGCTGCCAAGTGGTGCTGGGAACCAAAACCCAGGTCTGTACAGAGCAGCCAGGGCTGTTACCCTGAGCTGTCTCTCCGCCTTATGAGGCATTTTCTTAATTGGCTAGTTGATGTGGATGGGCCCCTCTCACTGTGGGTAGTGCCCCATCCTTAGGCAGGGTGGGCCTGGGCTGTATAATACATCTAGAAGATGGGCTGAAAGATGGCTCAGTGGTTAAGAGCACTGACTGCTTTTGCAGAAGACCCAGGTTCTTTCCCAGCACCCACAGGCGGCTACAACCTTCTGTAACTCCAGTTCCAGTTCGGATCAGGGGTCTTGCCCTCTTCCAGCCTCAAGGCATTGCATGACATGGGTGTACTTAAATAATGCAGGCCAATATTCATACCAAATGAAAAATAATAAAATATTAAAAAAATTTTTTTTTTCTTTATATGTAGTTGTACTGTCTGATGCAGTCTGTGCATCCGTGTCGTGCATGCCGCGGAGGGTCAAAGAGGGCGTCAGATTCCCCTGGACTGGAGTTAAGACGGCTTCATCCGCCCCATTGGGTGCGGGGATCGAACACTGGGTTTCTGCAAGAGCGGTCAGCACTCCAACTGCTAGGCTATCTCTCCAGCCAAAAAATATTTTTTAAAAAGGAAGCTTGTTGTGCGTTGTGGCACATGGCTTTAATCCAAGCACTGGGAGACAGAAGCGGTGGATCTTGAGTTCAAGCCAGCCTGGTCTACAGAGCACGTCTCCAGCCAGTTGTGACTAAAGGGAGAACCATGTCTCAAAAAAAAAGAAAAAAAAAAGGCTACCTGAGCAAAAGCATGGGAGCAAGCTCAGTAAGCAGCATTGTCCTTCATGGTCTCTGCTTAAGTATAAGATGAAATACCCCTCCAAGTTGGTTTTTGATTACTTATTTATTGCAGCAATAAAAAGCAAACTTGGAGGGAAAACTAACTTTCTCAAACTACTTTGAAAGGTGTCGCTTTTTTTGTTGGTTTGTCTCTGTTGGTTATTCTGTAAGGACCAATGATGGTCTGTTTCCTGAACTAGGGGCTTAAGGAAAGTGGTCTTAGATACTGAGTATTCAGGGTGATACTGCAACTTTTTAGTCTTCGACATTCTCTGGGTTGTGATTCTCAGAGAATGAAGCTCCTTGTTTTTTTTTTTTTTTAACTTTGCATTACTGCTACTTGTCTAATTTTTTTTTTATTTTAACATTTTTTCTTTTTTAATTAATTTTATTTATTTCTGTATGTGTATGAATGTACTGGCTGCATGCAAGTGTGTGCACCTGTGTCGTGCAATGCCGTGGAGGTCAGAAGAGGGTGTCGGATTCCGCTGGAACTGGAGTTCTCCTGGAATTGGAGTTTCAGACGGTTCTCGGCCGCCATATGGGTGCTGGGGATTGAACCCGGGTCCTCTGTAAGAGCAGTTGGCGCTCTTAACCGCTAGGCCATTTCTCCCGCCCCTCTATTTTTATTTCATGTGTCTGCATATGTCTTAGTGTACCCATGCATATGTTTAAGTGTACCCATGTCATGCAATGCCTGAGGAGGACAGAAGAGGGTGTTAGATCCCCTGGAAATGGAGTTACAAACAGTTGTTAGCTGCCATGTGGGTGCTGGAAACCAACTCTGGATCCTGTGTAAGAACAGCAAGTGCTTTTAACCCCTGCGCCCTCTCTCCAGCCCTATCTAATTTTTATTTTATGTGTAAAAGTGTATTGCTTGCCCTATCTCAAAAATACCAAAAAAGTGTATTGCAGCTGGATGTGGTGGAGCACGCCTTTAATCCTAGCACTTGGGAGGCAGAGCCAGGCAGATCTTTGTGAGTTCAAGGCCAGCCTGGTCTACAGAACAAGTTCCAGGCCAGCTGGGGCTACAGGGAGACCCTGTCTCGAAAAGACCAAAAAAAAAAAAAAAGTGTATTGCTTGCATATCGGTAGGTGCACCTGTGTTGTGCAATACCCACAGAGGTCAGAAGTCGCTGTTGGATCCCTTGGAACTGGTGTTATGGACGGTTGTTAGCTGTCATGTGGGTGCTGGAAATCTAACTCGGGTCCTTTGTAAGAGCAGCCAGTGCTCTTAACTGCTGACCCAACTCTCCAGCTCCACTACTCATCAATATTAAGTGCTATTAAAAGTTTTAATAAACAGTAAAAGAATAAATAGATTATTCTTTTACTATTCTTACTATTTCTATTATTTGGGTCTGTGGTTAATCTTGGGGCCACAGGGCCACAGAGAATTTTTTTTTTTTTTTGGTCTTTTCGAGACAGGGTCTTCCTGTAGCTCCAGCTGGCCTGGAACTCACTCTGTAGACCAGGCTGGCCTTGAACTCACAGAGATCCGCCTGCCTCTGCCTCCCAAGTGCTAGGATTAAAGGTGTGTGCCACCAGGCCCGGTGGCCACAGAGAATTTTTAAGTTCTCCAAGCTCATGTGGAACCTTGAGAGTGAAGAGGAACCTGGTAGCAGGATGCAACTCTCCTGTGTTAGTCACCTTCATGTACTTAGGATTGACAGCTGTTACCTTTCCCATTTAAAACACGGATCTTTTGTTAACATTCAGAATAATGCTTGATTAATTTCATCCCTTAACAGAATGTTATTTCAGGTTTCTGTAATCCTTAAGATTTTTAATAGCTCATGCTACTCAAAAACAAAAATAAAAAACAAGCCAAAACTAGCTTAAAAACAGAGAAGATGGCAAGATAGCCATCAGGGATGAATGAATAGGTCATATGAAAAGGTGGTCCATATGGCTAACCATCAGGGAATTGCAAATCAAAGTCTTAGTGAAATACACCTCATACCTATTAGGATAGCTGCTAAGGAGAAGCAGGTGTCAGGAGTGTGGAGGAAAGGGGTGCTGGAGTGCCATGGAAGTTGATGTACCATGATGGAAAACAACATGGAGGACTCTCAAAAGATTAAAAATAGCTGGGTGTGGGGCTCACACATGTAATTTCAGCTCCAGGGAGCTACCATGTGACCCAGCCATATTTGTTGGATATGTGTTCAGGAGAAGTCACTTTGGTTGAAAAACTTGTGGTATGTGTATCCACACACAGAAGTATTATTGAACCTTTGAAAAAGGAGATTGTGGTATTGTGACAGTCTGGAGGTCATTGTGCTAAGTGAAATTTAGCTGACACAGAAAACTACTGTCTGACTGAGCTTATATGTGTTATAGGCCTCAGAAATACAACCACTCTGACCTGATCAGGGTTTTGAATGAGTAAGAACGGGGCATGTTTCTGGGGCATGTTTCGGGAAGAATGCCCCAGCGTTAAGGAGAAGACAGCATATATAGGTTTCTTCCATCAGTTAAGTTACAGCATGTTAGCATTGACACAGCTTTAGGCAACCCTTGGCAAACCAAAACTAAAGCAAACAGAAGCTCAAGAAAATTCCAGAGGTTATACATTGCCCCAAGCAAACAGAAACTCAACTTAGACTAGGTGGACCATAAAGCAAGAAAAACATGCAAAAGTTGTGATTATAGCAGGGGCAGGGTCACGAAACTTAACTTATTAAAAAGGGGGTGGACTTAAGATGGAGTCAGCTTAGTTCAGATGATATATTCCTTTCAGTATATAGATGCAGACAGAGTAGGACAGTGGTTATAAGGGTATGGAGGAGGAGAAGAGGAGATGGGGTTTGCAGGGTGTGGTGGCGCACGCCTTTAATCCTAGCACTTGGGAGGCGATCTTTGTGAGTTCAAGGCCAGCCTGGTCTACAGAGTGAATTCCAGGACAGCTGGGGCTACAGGAAGACCCTGTCTCGAAAAGACCAAAAAAAAAAAGAGGAGATGGGGTTCAAAAGAAGGTCTTTTGAGTTCTAATACACAGCATGAGAACTACACTTAATACTGTACTTTGTACTGAAAACTTATATAGCGTTCTGATTATAGTAAAATGGTTAGGTGTGTGAACTGTGGGTATGTTTGTGGTAATCATTCATTGTATGTATATCACAAAATCTCACGGATACAGTAGCAGTTGTTTTTGAATGCCTAAATAGCTTGGGGACCTAGAAGTTCTTCAGAGTGGAACCTCCTTTTGTTTTGGTGGGTTTTTTTTTGGGGGGGGGCGCGGTATTTTTTTGAGACAGGGTCTCCCTTTACCTTGCTCTGTAGACCAGGCTGGCCTTGAACTCACAAAGATCTGCCTGCCTGCAAGTGCTAGGATTAAAGACTTGTGTGCCGCCACCACAACTGACCCTCCTTTTGTTTTTGATTGCGGTTTGAATGTATTTCCCCTACCTTCTTGCCTGCTCCATCCCCATCCCCTAGGGACTTGGGTCAAACTACCTGTAATTTTTTTCATCATTAGCTCTGTGGCAAAGTAAATACTTAATTGTTTTCAATTTTTGTTTATTTACTTTTATGCTTATGATTGTTTTGCTACATATGTGTATGCAGTGCCCATGGAGCCCAGAAGAGGGCATCAGATCTCAGGGTGGAGTTACAGATGGTTGTTAGGTACCATGTGGGTGATGGCAAACAAACCCAGGTACTCTGCAAAAAGAGGAAGTGCTTTCAAATGCTTAGCCATCTCTCCAGCTCTTAGTAAATACTTACTGTTTTATTGAGGGAGCATGGTCCACCTGGAAGATTTGAAGATTGAACACTAAAAAAGATTCCTTAAATATTCATTTTAACATTTATTTAGCATGTGTGTGTGTGTGTGTGTGTGGGTACATATAGCATATCTAGAGGTCAGAGGACAACTTCCTGGAGTTGGTTCTCTTTAAGACATAACTCAGGTTGGGCGTTGTGGCGCATGCCTTTTTAATCCTAGCACTCAGGGAGGCAGAGGCAGGTGGATCTCTGTGAGCTCAAGGCCTGCCTGGTCTACAAAGTGAGCTCCAGGCCAGCTGGGACTAAAGGAAGACCCTGACTCAAAAAGACAGAAAAAAAAAGGGGGGCTGGAGAGATGGCCTAGCGGTTAAGAGCGCCCACTGCTCTTGCAGAGGACCCAGCTTCGATCCCCAGCACCCACATGGTGGCTGAGAACTGTCTTTAACTCCAGTTCCAGGGGAATCTGATGCCCTCTTCTGACCTCCGCAGCATTGCACGCCACGGGTGCACAGACCTGCATGCAGACAGTACATTCATACACATACAAAAAAAAAAAAAGATATAACTCAGGTCATCAGACTTGGCTGCAAGCCCTTTTACTTGCTGAACTGCCTTCCCGGCCCCAAGGATTCCTTCTTAAAAAATTTATTTTGGGTCCGGGTGTGGTGGCGCACACCTTTAATTCTAGCACTTGGGAGGCAGAGGCAGGCAGATCTTTGTGAGTTCAAGGCCATCCTGGTCTACATAGTGAATTCCTGGACAGCTGGGGCTACAGGGAGACCCTGTCTCAAAAAGACCAAAGGGGAAAAAAAATTTATTTCCTTTAATCCCAGCACTTGGGAGGCAGAGGCAGCCTGGTCCACATAGTGAGTTCCAGGCCAGCTGGGGTAAAGGAAGACCTTGTCTCAAACAAAACAAAACAAAACAAAAAAAATTTAATTTCACATGTGTTCCTACCCCCCATATACCCCATATGCACATAATTAATAAGGGCTAGAGAGATGGCTCGGCAGGTACAAGCATGTACTATACTTCCAGAGAATCTGAACGTGGTTCCCAGCACCCATGTCAGGCAGCTCACAACTTTCTAGAACTCCTAAGTGCCCACTGCATTTGTGTTCACAAATCCACACACATACATGTCCATTAAAAGAAATATGGGGCTGGAGAGATAGATGGCTCAGTTGTTAAGAGTGCTGGCTGTTCACACAAGGCATGGTGGCACATGTCTTTAATCCCAGCACTCTGGAGATGGAGGCAGGCAGATCTCTGTGACTTCAAGGCCAGTCTGGTCTACATAGCAAGTTCCAGGCTAGTTGGGGCTACAGAGAAGACCTATCTCAAAAAAAAAAAAAAAGTGCTGGTTACTTTTACAGAGGACCCCCCAGGTTCAGTTCCCAGCACCCACATGGCAGCTAACACCAGTTCTAGAGGAATCCTCTTCTGACCTTTGTGGGCATTGTATGACAGGGGTGCACTTACATACATGCAGGCAATGAGTGTTCATACACATAAAATAAAAATAATAAATAAGGGGGCTGGAGAGATGGCCTAGAGGTTAAGAGCGCCGACTGCTCTTACAGAGGACCCGGGTTCGATCCCCAGCACCCACATGGCAGCTGAGAACCGACTGTAACTCCAATTCCAGGAGAAATCCAGTTCCAGGGGAATCTGACACCCTCTTCTGACCTCCGAGGCATTGCACGACACGGGTGCACAAACCTACATGCAGATAGTACATTCATACACATAAATAAATAAAATATAAAATAATAAGTATGGACTGGAGAGATAGCTGAACAGTTAAGAACACTGGTTTCCCAGCACCCACATGAAGTCCTGCATGTAGTACACTTACATACACGGAGGTAAAACACTCTTACACATAAAATAAAGCTAAATAATGTTTAAAAAATATAATTTTTTGGTCTTTTTGAGACTGGGTCTCCCTGCAACCCCAGCTGTCCTGGAACTCACTTTGTAAACTAGGCTGGCCTTGAACTCGCAGAGATCCTCCTACCTCTGCCTCTTGAGTGCTGGGATTAAAGTCATGTACTACCACGCCTAGCCTAAAAATATTTTATTTATTTTATTGCTTGCATGTATATTAGGGTACCCATGTTGTCTAGTGCCCATGGTGGACTGAAGGTGTTAGATCCCCTGGAACTGGAGTTATGGATAGTTGTTAGCTGCTATGTGGGTGCTGGGATTTAAACCTGGATTTTTTTTTTTTTTTAAAACCTGGGTCTTCTGCAAGAGAAGCCAGTACCCTTAACTGCTGAGCCATCTCTCCAGCCCCTCAATTATATATATATATATATATTTTATATATATATATGTTTTTTGGTCTTTTCGAGACAGGGTCTCCCTATAGCCCCAGCTGTCCTGGAACTCACTATGTAGACCAGGTTGGCCTTGAACTCACAAAGATCTGCCTGCCTCTTCCTCCTTCAGCAAATCCTACTGGTGGGCGGCGCCATCACTGGCTCTCATGTTTATTCTTAAAGGAATATAATAACTCCTAATTTACTTTCCCTCCAGATTATCTTGATAATGGCAATAATAAAATGGCAATTCAGCAAGCAGATAAACTGTTGAAGAAACATAAGGATCTTCATTGTGCTAAGGTAAATTCATTTGCCCTTTAGTGGGTTTAATATATATTTAAGACAGGATCTCCCCAGCTAGCCTAGAACCAGGTTTTTTTAAAAATTTTATTTATTTCCGTATGTGTATGAATGTACTGTCTGCATGCAAGTCTGTGCACCCGTGACGTGCAATGCTGCAGAGGTCAGAAGAGGGTGTCGGATTCCCCTGGAACTGGAGTTCTCCTGGAATTGGAGTCTCAGACGGATCTCGGCCGCCATGTGGGTGCTGGGGATCGAACCCGGGTCCTCTACAAGAGCAGTCGGCACTCTTAACCGCCAGGCCATCTCTCCAGCCCGAACCAGGGCAGTCTTTAACCCGGGAGATCTGCCTGCCTTTGCCTCCTGAGTGCTGGGATTAAAGGTGTGTGCCACCATGCTTGGCTTTGTAATTCCTTATTTCCTTTCTTTTTTGTTTGCTTTGGGTTTTTGAGACAGTCTAATGAAGCCTTAAACTTGCCAGGCAATTGAAGATGACCTTGACCTTGAATTTGTTTTTTTTTTTTTTATTATTTATTTATTTATTTATTTTTGTATGTGTATGAATGTACTGTCTGCATGCAGGTCTGTGCACCCGTGTCGTGCAATGCCGCGGAGGTCAGAAGAGGGTCTCGGATTCCCCTGGAACTGGAGTTCTCCTTATTGAGTTACAGAGCGGTTTCTTAGCCGCCATGTTGTGCGGGGGATCGAACCACGGGTCCTCGCAAGAGCGTACGGTGCTCTTTAAACCGCTAGGCTATCTCTCCACCCCAATGACCTGATTTGTTCTAGTCCTCCGCCGCCTACTTCCACATTTCCCGACTTCCCCCCTCCCTGCCCCCCCTCCCGTCCCTCCCAGCCTGTTTTTGACAAGTAGGCTAGGCTAGGTTGTCCGACAGTATCTCCAGAGAAGATCCCACTGACGGCCTTGCAAGGTCAGAAGTCATACTATCACACCGTGGCTTTTTTTATTAGTTTATTTATTTATTTTTTATTTATTTTATGTTATTTATTTATTATTTATTTAATTTTATTTCCTGTATGTGTATGAATGTTACGTCTGCATGAAGTCTGGTGTGCACCCGATGTCGTGCAAATGCGTGCAGCGGAGGTCAGCAAAGGGTGTCGGATTCCTCCGGAACTGGAGTTTCCTGCCTGGAATTGGAGTTTCGGGGACGGTTTCTTGGCCGCCATGTGGGTTTGGGGGGATTGAACCCGGGTCCCTCTGCAAGAGCAGTTGGCGCTCATAACTGCTGGCCCACTCTCGCCCCAACACCTGCTTTTATTAAAAAACGTGGTCCTGGGTATTGAACCCAGTGCCTTGTGGCAATCGCTTTACCAACTGAGCCCCCCCCCCCCCATTTTTTTTTTTTATTGCACAAGAATTAATTATATCACCAGGTGCAAACTTGGACTCAACTTCAGAGCTGTCTGATTTTATTTTTAATTTTTTAGTTATTTTTGTAATGTGTAGTGAATGTACTAGGTCTGCATGCAAGTGTGTGCACCCGTGTCAATGCAAGCCGTGGGATGGTCAGAAGAGGGTGTCAGATTCCCCCTGGAATTGGGAGTTGTCAAGACGGTCTCACTTCCGGGCCGCCATGGGTGCTGGGATGTGAACCGCCTGTCCCTTAATAAGAGCGGTCGGGCGCTCGTTAAACCTCTAGGCCATCTCTCTTGCCGCCTCCGTTCCCTTTTAAAACTAGATTTTTCTCTCTCTTGCTGGCAGGTTTCTGAAGCAATTGGTTTACAGAGAACTGGAAAGCAGGAGGAAGCTTTTAACTTGGCTCAGGAGGTGGCTGCCCTTGAGCCCACAGATGACAACTCGCTGCAAGCATTGACCATTCTTTATCGGGAGATGCATCGCCGTATGTCTGCCTTTCCTTTGCTAAACTTGAGCATGTGTCACCACATCACTCACTAAGTTCTTA
The DNA here is from genome assembly GCA_009823505.1 of Rhizomys pruinosus. NCBI lineage: Eukaryota > Metazoa > Chordata > Mammalia > Rodentia > Spalacidae > Rhizomys > Rhizomys pruinosus. The sequence continues at coordinate 1,006,651 of VZQC01001459.1, forward strand.
CTCTTGCTTTGTGGGATTTCCATGTCACTGACTTGCATGGATGCCAATGGGGAGATGATGGATGCATTAACTATGGCTTGTGAAGACCTCTACCAGGATAGCTTCGATGCTTTAGTACCCTGACTTGGAATACCATAGAAGATGAGTTCACTCCAGACAGCAGCATAGTTTGCTAAACCCAGTCCTTCTGTCTGTTTTCTCTAACATAGATATTCAAATACAGAAGGAGAGGAGCATAAGCATCCCCTGGTACATAGTCATCACATTAGCAGGCTGTTAACACATGCCCATTTCATTTCTTCTCTCTGCCTGTGTGTCACATCATTCTAAACATTTATTTTCGCTATAATATGTGGGTGCCTTAAAGTGAAGTTGTTTTTTCTTATTTCTGTTCCTCTGCCTTTCTTTCTTCTTTTTTCTTTTTTTCCCCTCTTCTTGCGCGCTCGTCTTCTTCCTCTCTTTTCCTCCTCTCCCCCTCGGATCTTCTTTTTCGTTCTTCTTGATGGGAACAACGTCTCCCTTTACCCTACCCATCTCACCTGAACTCACTAGGTACCAGTGGGATGATTTCAGCTCGCCTGCTTTTTTTGAGACAGGTCTCCCTTTAGTCCCAGCTGGCCTGGAGTTTGTAAGACCAGGCTGCCTTGAACTGCACGATCCACCGCCTGCTTCTTTCGCTCCTGAGTGCTCGGGATTAAAGTCGTGTGCCAGCACAGCCTGGCAAACCTAAAGATGAGTCTTGCTGCCTGTGGTTGCTGAACCATCTGCACAGCTCCTTAAGGGTTTCTTAATAGTTTTTTTCAAATTACATTTATTAAAGAACATTTATATAGTAACTAATTTGTTTTGATGCATCATAATGGACATTCATGAACTTACCCCCAGTAAAAAAAATAACATGTTGGGGGGCTGCTTGGGTACTTTGGGGTAAAGGTGCTTGCTGCGAGAACCTGACAATCTAGTTCAATACCATGACCCATAGTGTGAAGAGGAGAGAACTGATGTCCCAAAAGATATCCCTCTGACCTCCAGATGGCACAGTGTAGGCATCGACATACAAGCTTATATACATATAATGATAATATAAGGAAGAAAAGTCAGACTAGAACTTGCTGGTATTGGGAAGCCTTCCAGTATGGGTTCCTCATGGTACGCTTTCTCCTTTTTCGTTCCGAAAAAGAGCTACTAACCCTGGAATGATTTTTATTTAAACTGATTGTCTGACATCCCATCCCTCTGTTCGATGTGTTCCCTGTTTCTCCCTTCTCACTTTCTTTTAAAAGATTTCTTTTTTATTTTTTTTTTTTTTTTTTTTTTTTGTCTTTTCCAGCCAGGGTCTCCTCCGTAGCACCAGCTGTCCGCTAGGAATCATTTGTCAAACCAGGCCTGGCCTCAACTCACAAAGATTGCCTGCCTCTGCCATCCATGCGCTAGGATTAAAGGCGTGGCACCACCACGCCTGCGCTCTCCCCTTATCTTTATTTGTGCTGGGAGATCATACAAACCGAGGCCCATGCCCATCTAAGGCCAAACCCCCTCCAAGATTTACTTCCACTGAGCTGTATACCCTTTAATGTCTATGCTTCTCTTCAGCTTCTGGCTCATTGCTTTCTAATGAGTACGACCCTCATTAGTTTTGCTTTATTTTTGAATTTTAATGTCAATGGGCTCTGCTATACTGTAGTTTTTTTTTATTTTAGGCGATCTTATATTATTGATTTACATTATCTACGTACCGATAGCCAGTGGCTGTAATTGCCGAAGATATTTTTTGGATGACGCCGACAGTTAGGATAGAATGATTATATTAGCTTTTTCATAACTTTTTATTAATTTTTTATGTGTCGAGTCGCTCATGTAGGGTTGGTGGGCCCATGTCATTCAAATGCGCAAGGTCAGAAGAGGGGTGTCCAGATTCCTCTGAACGGGAGTAAAGAGGCGTCTAAGCCACCATGTGGGGCTGGAATGCGAACCCGGTCCCTCTGCAAGAACTCAGCGCTCTAACCTCTGAGCCCCTCTTCCAGCCCCGCATAACTTTTGGAGATTTTAAGAATGGGAGTTCGGCCAGGTGTGGTGGCACAAACACTTTAATCGCTACACTTGAGGCAGAGGCATGGAGGATCTTTGTGATTTCAGGCCATGCCTGGCTCTTCAAGTGAGTTCCAGAAGCAAGAAAGGCTACAGGGAGATCTTTCTCAAAAAAGACCCCCCCCCCAAAACCCAAAAAAAAGAAGGATGTTTTTTCACTGGGTCGTGAGCCATTGTCCCCGCCGCGCAGAAGCAGAGCAGAAGGCAGCCCTGGTCTACATGTGAGTTACGGCTGCCCTGTGAGATCAGGAGAGACATGCTCAAAAAGACAAAAGTAAATAAAAAAAACACAGAAGAGGGGCCTGGCATGTGGTACACACCTTTAAATCCTAAAAAATAAGACCCTCAGAGGCAGAGATCAGGAAATCTTTGTGAGTTCAAGGTCACCGCCTGATCTAACAAGGTGAGTTCCACCGGACAACTGGGTGCTACACAGGGAGACCCCTGCTGTCTCAAAAAAGACCAAAAAAAAAAAAAAAAAAAAAGCAAAAAACAAAGATACTGTCGCCATGTTATTTTCTTGTGATACTGGTGGTTTAACAGAGGGACTAGCAAGCACAGTACCACTAAGCTCACCGATCCCACTCCTTACTGTGTATTTTTTTATTTAATTATTTTTATTTTATTTTATTTTTTTTGAGACGGCATGTCACTGTGAAGCCAGCCCAGCTGGGCTGCGAACCAATCTGTAACCTGGCTGGTTTTGAAATCACAGAGATCCACTTCCCTGCTCCTTGAGTGCTGGGGTTAAAAGGCCTGCACCATCACGCCCAGTACTTTACTACTGTGTTTTTTTATTTCAAGATAGAATCTTAATAAGTTGCTCAGGATGAACTACTCACTCTGTAACCTAGGCAGGTGTGAAACTCCATGTTCCTGCTTCAGCTTCTCATATATTGGAATTATAGGCAGGGTGCTACCACAACGATGTATTAGAGTAAAAAAAAATACTTTGGAAATACTGTAATTGACCTCTTTTTTTTTTTATTTTTTTATTGTACTTTTTTTTGAGACAGAGTCTTCCTTTTTTTTTTTTTTTTTTTTTCCTGGAACTCACTCTGTCAGGCTTGGCCTTGAACTCAACAGAGTCCTCCTGCCTTTGCCTCTCCAGTCCCGTGCTTAGGAACAATAAAGGTGTGCGCCACCCATGCCCAGCTTAAAGACGTTCTTAGCCATTGGGTGCTGGGAATCGACCCTGGTCCTCTGCAATAGCAGTCCCAGTGCTCTTAACCGCGAGCCATCTCTTCTTGCCCCCGCTTTTCTTTGTTTTAATAAGAGTTCGATATGGTAGGAAGACAGTGATTAAAGTGTGAAGGTAGGGCCTGGTCAAGGAGGGGCTTCAGAAAGGAGGTACACTGATTGTGTTCTCAGGTGATGGTCACTGATAGAAAAGAAAGATGACTCTGGGCAGCAGAAAGATAAAGGTAAGAAAATGGAACAGATCACAGGGAATCTGTAACTATACAGTAAAGTGCTGGAGTACAGAGGTCGGAAGGAGTAAGGGTCCAAAGTGACCTTTGTAAATGGGATGAAGAGGTTGAGGACTTAATCCACATGTCCTCAAAGTAACACCTGGGACAGAGGAGTATTGATCACATGAGGCCGGACACACACTACCTCCTTCTTTAATGATAGGAGACAAACCTTCACCAAATAGAAAGCAATTAAATGCTGTTAGGGTTTATTTTAATTACTGAAGCATGATCAAATCTTATTTTTCTTCTTAGCGGAATTAGTTACAAAACTCTATGAGGCAGCTGTGAAGAAAGTTCCCAACAGTGAGGAATATCACTCTCATCTCTTCATGGCCTATGCCAGGGTAGGCGAATACAAGAAAATGCAACAGGTAACAGTGTCCCCCGACTGCCTGGGCTATGAGGGTAATGGTCTTTTTTTAATGTATTTAAACTGTGGATGTGTTGTGTGTGTGTGTGGGGTCTGTTGTCGGTGGTGTGTGTGTGTGAATGGAAATTTGTATATGTGTGGTGGGTGGTTGGTGAGGTTTTCAAGTTGTTTAAAATGTTTTACGTGGGAAATGTTCTGCTTTGCTGGTGTGTGTGTGCGTTATATTTTTTATACATAAACACACACACACACACACAACACCACACATATAGTAATTTATATATATAAATAATATTTAATTTTTATTTCTTTTTTGGTCTTTTTGAGACAGGGTCTTCTGTAAGCCCAGCTGTCCCCGGGACTGTTTAAGTGTAGATCTGCTGCCTTGAAACTCAGAGATCCCACCTGCTCTGACTCCTGAGTGCATGGATTAAAAGCATGCACCAACAAGCCGAGGTATGTTTTATCTACTTGCTGGTATGTTTTATCTGGTTCTAGTAAGTCGGCTTCAAATTGTTCCCTTTCTTGAGAGTTCCTTTAAAATTTTCAGAAAATAGGCAGAAATTCCAGAGCAAAAAAATGAACAGATATGGAACAAATTTGAAGTTTATTTCTAGTCAATTTTATTGTTTCATGCTTCTTAGATTTTAAAATTCACCAGGAGAGAAATACCCATTGTCTGAGGCAGGTATTTATGTATTCTTTGTGTACATTTGAAGCAGCTTTATTTGGACCCAACTGAAGCTAACATTCCAGGGAAATGAACTGCATTCTTTTTGTTTTTTTTGTTTCTTTTCTTTTGAGACAAGTCTCCCTGTATCCCCAAGCTGTCCTGATGCACTATGTAACTAGGTTGGTCCCTTGAAACTCACAGATTCACCTCGTTTGCCTCCAATACTGGAAATAAACATTAATGCCACCGAATGCCCAGCTAGACCTGAATTCTTGGTTTTTTTTTGTCCTTTTGCACCTAGAGACAGGTCTCCCTGTAGCCCCCAGCTGCCCTGGAACTCACACTGTAGACCAGGCTGCCTTGAACTCACAAAGATCCACCTGCCTCTGCCTCCCAGGTGCTAGGATTAAAGGCGATGTGCCACACCATGGCCCGGCTAGAAAAGTGTTTTAAGAATAAAGTTTTGGGCGTGGAGAGAATGGCCAGCCTGGTCTACAGAGCGAGTATTCAGACAGCTGGGCTACAGGGAGACCCTGGTCCTATAAAAGCCAAAAAAAAAAAAATGGTTTGAAACATGAAAGATGATTGCCTGTGTAATCAAGTTATATGTAATGTGTTACTGGTCTCTTAAGGAGGCGTGCCACGTATTCATAATTCTTTTGTGTTTAGTTTGTTTTATTATTAATTGTGGTCTCTATATGATTTCTAAATTAAGCTTTCTGCCTTTTAGGCTGGTGGCTCTATATTAATTGTTGTTCCCAAAAAAAGCCCTTACTATTTTGGTCTGTGATTAGCCGATTTGCAAGTAGAGTATGGCCAGTCAGATGGGGGTTGAATTTTATTATATTTTTGTAGTTGTATGGAGTACTGTCTGCTGTAGGTTTGTGCCCCGGTCGTGCAGTGCCGCAAAGTCGAAAAAGATAGGATTCCCTTGGAACTGGAAACAAAGATGGTTCTCAGCTGCCATTGTGGGTGCTGGGATTGACCTCGGGTCCGCTACAAGACACTCAGTGATCTTAACGCACTAGCCTATCTCCACTCCTGAAGTTTTCTTTTGTTTTTTTGTTTAACAATCTGCATAATGATATTGTACAATTGGTATATTCATGATGAGATTTACATTAGCTTTCTCCAGCAATGGACGTATCAGATGAGGCTGGATATTTCAGAATCCATTTATGTTGCTTTCACAGCTGGAGTCTTTTTAGGCCTTAAACTTGACGTATAAGACCAACAAATCAATGCACAATGTGGCTATACACCAAATCATTTAACCAGAAGAGTGGAGTGAATGTCTTTTTCCTTTTGTGTCTTGTTGAGACAGTGTCTCCATTTAGTAACCGCTGGCCTGGAAGTTGCTATGTAGACGCAGCTGGCTTTGAACGCACAGAGTTCCAACCTGCACCTGCCTCTGCCTCCTGAGTGCTGGGATTAAAGGTGGTACCACCACATTACTGTTAATTTAAATAAAACATTTTTTTTGATTTTTTTTTTTTTTTTATATTTATGAAATGTACTGTCTGCATGAGGGTTTGTGCACCTGTGTCATGCAATGCCTTGGGGTCAGAGGGTGTGCGGATTCCCCTTGAAACTGAGTCAAAGACAGTTCTCTGCCGCAATATGGGTGCTGGGGATCGACCGGGTCTTCTCCGCAAGAGTAGTCGGCATTAATTAACACGCTAGGCCATCCTCTCGACCATCTCCGAAATAGTTTTTAAATGCCAGTGAAGATGGAACTGGCCATCAGTTCCTGAACCTGCCATGACTTTGATCTTGGTCATATCACAGACTTCTCAGCCAGTGTCCTTCCAGGTTTTTTTTTTTTTTAAAGCGATCATTAATCTTCAGTAAATGTGTTCACAATGTCAAGGAAACTTTGTTAAATTTGTCGTTGGCTTGTTTAAATTGGGGGTTACTTGAATACTCTATTTTTTCTTTTTTTATCCCGTAGAATTTTGAGATAGGGTATCTCTATGAAGCCCAAGCTGGTCTTGGATTTGCTATGTAAACCCGACTGGCCTCAAACTTAAGATCCTTCTGCCTTAGAGTCTTAGTGCTGCTAATAGGTTAGCGTTGACAGTGGTGGCCACTTGGTGCGTGTTGTTTTACTCAAATTATTGATTGGTCATCTTAACATTATTCGTATTAGATTCTAGGACGAGTCTGATCAAGGTGTTTGAATAATTAACCTGAAAGTTGTGACATTTTTTTTTGTTATTTTTTTTTTTTTTTACTGTCTGGAGCTATTTTTTTTTTTTTATTGTGAGTTTTGATTTAATGTTTTTTGGTCTTTTATGAGAAACANAAGTCTGTGCACCCGTGTCGTGCAATGCTGCGGAGGTCAGAAGAGGGTGTCGGATTCCTCCGGAACTGGAGTTCTCCTGGAATTGGAGTTTCGGACGGTTCTTGGCCGCCATGTGGGTGCTGGGGATTGAACCCGGGTCCTCTGCAAGAGCAGTTGGCGCTCTTAACTGCTAGGCCATCTCTCCAGCCCAACACCTGGCTTTTTTAAAAACGTGAGTCCTGGGTATTGAACCCAGTGCCTTGTGGCAATCGCTTTACCAACTGAGCCCCCCCCCCCCTTTTTTTTTTTTGAGACAGAATTTAATTATGTATCCCAGGTGCAAACTTGGGACTCAACTTCAGCTGTCCTTTTTTTATTTTTTATTTATTTTTGTATGTGTATGAATGTACTGGCTGCATGCAAGTGTGTGCACCCGTGTCATGCAATGCCGTGGAGGTCAGAAGAGGGTGTCAGATTCCCCTGGAATTGGAGTTTCAGACGGTTCTCGGCCGCCATGTGGGTGCTGGGGATTGAACCCCGGTCCTCTGTAAGAGCGGTCGGCGCTCTTAACCTCTAGGCCATCTCTCTTGCCCCTTCAGCTGTCCTTTTAAAAACTGATTTTTCTCTCCTTGCTGTCAGGTTCTGAAGGCAATTGGTTTACAGAGAACTGGAAAGCAGGAGGAAGCTTTTAACTTGGCTCAGGAGGTGGCTGCCCTTGAGCCCACAGATGACAACTCGCTGCAAGCATTGACCATTCTTTATCGGGAGATGCATCGCCGTATGTCTGCCTTTCCTTTGCTAAACTTGAGCATGTGTCACCACATCACTCACTAAGTTCTTACTCTTGCTTTGTGGGATTTCCATGTCACTGACTTGCATGGATGCCAATGGGGAGATGATGGATGCATTAACTATGGCTTGTGAAGACCTCTACCAGGATAGCTTCGATGCTTTAGTACCCTGACTTGGAATACCATAGAAGATGAGTTCACTCCAGACAGCAGCATAGTTTGCTAAACCCAGTCCTTCTGTCTGTTTTCTCTAACATAGATATTCAAATACAGAAGGAGAGGAGCATAAGCATCCCCTGGTACATAGTCATCACATTAGCAGGCTGTTAACACATGCCCATTTCATTTCTTCTCTCCCTGTGTCACATTATTCTAAAGCATTTAATTTTTCTATAAATATGTTGCCTTAAATAAAGTTTTTTTTTCTTTTCTCCTTTCCTTTCTCTTTTTTTCTTTTTTCCTCTTCTTGCTCCTCGTCCTTCTCGTCCTCGTCCTTTTCCTCCTCTCCCCCTCCTCTTCTTTTTCTTCTTTTTGATGGGAGACAAGCGTCTCCCTTTACCCCATCTCACCTGGAACTCACTAGGTAGCCAGGTTAGTTTCAGCCTGTCTCTGCTATTTTTGAGACAGGGTCTCCCTTTAGTCCCAGCTGGCCTGGAGTTTGTAGACCAGGCTGGCCTTGAACTCACAGATACCCGCCTGCTTCTGCCTCCTGAGTGCTGGGATTAAAGGCGTGTGCCACCAGGCCTGGCACTAAAGATGATTCTTAGCTGCCATGTGGTTGCTGAACCATCTCTCCAGCTCCTTAAGTTTTCTTAATAGTTTTTCAAATTACATATTATTAAAGAACATTTTATATAATGTACTAATTTGTTTGATGCATCATAATGGACATTCATGAACTTACCCCCAGTAAAAAAAAAATATAACATTGTTGGGCTGCTGGGGTAGCTTGGGGTAAAAGTGCTTGTGCGAGCCTGACAATCTGAGTTCAAATACCCTGACCCCATAGTTGAAGGAGAGAACTGATTTCCAAAAGATTCCTCTGACCTCCATATGCACAGTGTGGCATACACATACAAGCTTATATACATGATGAATGAATAAATATAAAGGAAGAAAAGTCAGACTAGAACATTGCTGGTATTGGGAAGCCTTCCAGTATGGGTTCCTCATGGATCGCTTTCTCTTTTGCTTCCCAAGAGGCATTACTACCCTGAATGATTTTTACTGATTGTCTGACATCCCTCCCTCTGTTCTTGTTCCCTTTTCTCCCTTTCTTTCTTTTTTTTTTTTTTTTTTTTTTTTTTTTTTTGGAATCTTTTCCAGACAGGGTCTCCCTGTAGCCCCAGCTGTCCTGGAACTCAATCTGTAGACCAGGCTGGCCTCAACTCACAAAGATCTGCCTGCCTCTGCCTCCCAAGTGCTAGGATTAAAGGCGTGCACCACCACGCCTGGCTCTCCCTTTCTTTATTGTGCTGGGGAATCATACCTGAGCCCATGCCCATGCTAGGCAAACCCTCCACCATTTAGCTTCCACTGAGCTGTACCCTTTAATGTCTTGCTTCTCTTCAGCTCTGGCTCATTTCTTTCTAATAGTACCTCATTAGTTTTGCTTTATTTTGAATTTTATGTCACTGGGTCTCTGCTATACTTATTTTTTTTTTATTTAGCGATACTTATTTTATGATTTACATTTTCTACCTGATAGCCATGTGGCTGTATTGCCAAAGATATTTTTTGGATGACTCCACAGTTTAGGAGTAGAATTGTTATATTAGCTTTTCATAACTTTTTAATTTTTTTATGTGTACGAGTCTGCATGTAGGTTGGTGCACCCATGTCATGCAATGCGCAGAGGTCAGAAGAGGGTGTCAGATTCCTCTGGAACTGGAGTTAAAGATGGCTCTTAGCCACCATGTGGGTGCTGGAAATCGAACCCGGTCCTCTGCAAGAACAGTCAGCGCTCTTAACCTCTGAGCCCTCTCTCCAGCCCCCATAACTTTTTATGAATTTAAGAATGGAGGTTTCGGCCGGGTGTGGTGGCACACACCTTTAATCCTAGCACTTGGGAGGCAGAGGCAGGAGGATCTTTGTGAGTTCAGGCCAGCCTGGTCTTCATAGTGAGTTCCAGGACAGCAGGAGCTACAGGGAGATCTTGTCTCAAAAAAAGACCCCCCCCCCAAAAAAAAAAGAATGGATGTTTCACTGGGCGTGGTAGCACACATCTTTAATCCCCGCCCTCAGGAGGCAGAAGGGCAGCCTGGTCTACATAGTGAGTTTCCTGCCCACTGTGGCTCCAGGGAAACACTGAAAAAGACAAAAAGTAAATAAAAAAAAAACGAGGCCGGGCATGGTGGCGCACACCTTTAATCCTAGCCCTCAGGAGGCAGAGGCAGGCAGATCTTTGTGAGTTCAAGGCCAGCCTGGTCTACAGAGTGAGTTCCAGGACAGCTGGGGCTACAGGGAGACCCTGTCTCAAAAAAGACCAAAAAAA
>VZQC01001459.1:1025746-1036153 GCA_009823505.1 Rhizomys pruinosus
CCTCTCCCCCTCCTCCCCCCCCTCTTTCTTCTCCTCTTTTTTTCTTTCTTTATTGTTTCTTCCTTTTTCTGGTGTTCGTTTTTTTTTTTTGGTCTTTTTGAGACAGGGTCTCTGTGTAGTCCTAGCTGTCCTGGAACTCACTATGTAGACCAGGCTGGCCTTTAACTCACAAAGATCTGCCTGCCTCTGCCTTCCAAGTGCTAGGATTAAAGGTGTGTGCTACCATACCCAGCTGTGTGTCTTTCTTTTTGTCTGTCTCCCTTGCTACCCTTCTCACCCTCCTTTCTTCCCTTCGACAAGGTTTTAAGTAGCCCAGGCTGGACTTCAATTCCGTATATAGCCGAGGATTGCTTTAAGCAATCCTTTTGCCTGTACCTCTTGATTGTTTAGGATTACAGATGCATACTACCCTGCCCAGCTTAAATTTTTCTTTTTGAGCCTTAGTTTACTTTTTTTTTTTTTTTTTTTTTTTTTTTTTTGTTTCTTTTTCGACAGATTGATTTGTAGACCAGGCTTGGCCTGAACACAGAGTACGCCTGCCTCTGCTTCCCAAGTCCTGGGATTAAAGGTGTGAGCTACCCTGCCCAGCTCTTGGTTTACTCACAGAGTGGATTGTTAGTATCTGTGATAAGAAACCCAATAAGAGGGTGGTGGAAGTAGATGGATAGTAGGAAGCAGTGGAAGAGCATTCTAGGAAACATTCTATACTGGGCTTCAGGGGTCACGCAGTGCGCACCTGGCAGGAGACTTGAGTTTGAGGCTCCTGGGGACAAAGAGACCCGTCCAGAAACAAAAGCGGCAATAAACATTCTGAGGTCAGATCTTACTTCACATGTGTGTGGCTTTTCCACATATGTTAGAGAGCTATTGAAAGAATCTCTTCCTATTAGTTTCTTTATCTATAAAACAAAACACTTAGCTTGAAAGGTTGCTTGCAAGATTTAAGTGAGGTCTGACCTCAATCTTTGGCAGTATTTAAATTATCAGTGTGCATGATTTCAGATGATCCATGTATGGCAGTTAATGAATAGTGAACTACATAAATGAGTAATCGAGTCCAGTAGTGGTACATGCCTTAATTCCAAAACCTTGAGTCAGAGGCAGCAGACCTCTGAGGCCAGCCAGGGCTAATATAGAAACCATACCTTTTTTTTTTTTTTGAGACAGACTCAGCTGGCCTGCAACTCAATATGTAGACCAGGCTGGCCTTGATGTCACAGAGATCCTCCTACCTCTACCTAGGAGACCATGTCTTAAAAAAAAAAATCGGGCTGGGGTGATGTGGACTTTTTTTTTTTTCCGGGTGTTGTTTGAGAGCGCATCTCGCTGTGAGCCCAGGCTGCCTTGGACAAGCCTTTTTTTTTTTTTTTTTTTTTTTTTTTTTTTCGGTCTTTTCCAGACAGGGTCTCCCTATAGTCCCAGCTGGCCTGGAACTTGTTCTGTAGACCAGGCTGGTCTTGAACTCACAAAGATCCGCCTGCCTCTGCCTCCCAAGTGCAAGGATTAAAGGCGTGCGCCACCATGCCCGGCCACCCAGCCTCTTTTCTAAAAACAAATTCATTCATTCATTCATTCATTCATTCGTGTATGTGTGGGCACACATGACCTGGCATGCATGTGGCAGTCAGAGGACAATTTGCAGGAATTGGTTTTCTCCTTCGACCATTTTGGTTTGAGATTGAACTCAGGTCAAGCTTTGCTACAGGTGCCCTAACCTGCTGAACCATTCTTGCCTGTCTCCCTGTAACCCCAGCTGACCTGGAACTAGCCCTGTAGACCAGGCTGGCCTTGAACTCACAGAGATATGCCTGCCTCTGCCTCCTGAGTGCTGAGATTAAAGAGTGTGTCACCATGCCTGGCTCAAAGATTATTTTATTTTATTTTATTTTATTTTATTTTATTTTATTTTATTTTATTTTTTTATGTGTGTGAATGCACTGTCTGCATGTAGGTCTGCGCACCTGTGTCCTGCAATGCCTTGGAGGTCAGAAGAGGGTGTCGGATTCCCCTGGAACTGGAGCCAAAGACGGTTCTCAGCCGCCATGTGGGTGCGTGCTGGGGATCGAACCCAGGTCCTCTGCAATAGCAGTAGGCGCTCTTAACCACTAGTCCATCTCTCCAGCCCCTCAAAGATGGTTCTTAGCTGCCATGTGGGTGCTGGGACTGAACCTGGGTCCTCTGCAAGAGCAGTTGGCATTCTTCATGGCTGAGCCATCTCTCCAGCCCCATCTTTTGTGTTGTTTTCTTTAAAAAAGATTTTTTTATTAATTTTATTTATTTTTGTATGTGTATGAATGTACTGTCTGCATGCAAGTTTGTGCACCCGTGTCGTGCAATGCCACAGAGGTCAGAAGAGGGTGTCGGATTCCCTTGGAACTGGAGTTCTCTTGGAATTGGAGTTTCAGACGGTTCTCTACCGCCATGTGGGTGCTGGGGATCGAACCCGGGTCCTCTGCAAGAGCAGTCGGTGCTCTTAACCACTAGGCCATCTCTCCAGCCCGTTTGCTTTTTTCTTAACCTACTTTACTCTTCTAAGCTGCTTGGTAAATGCTGTATTTGTCTCCTCTACCCTTTTGTCTTCCTAAAATCTCACCATTCTCATCCCATTTCAGTTTAACCCTCTTCAGTGTTTTAAAGTTTTTTTTAATTTTATTTATTTTTTTGAATGTGTATGAATGTACTGTCTGCATGTAGGTCTGTGCACCCGTGTCGTGCAATGCCGCGGAGGTCAGAAGAGGGTCTCGGATTCCCCTGGAACTGGAGTTCTCCTGGAATTGGAGTTACAGACAGTTCTTAGCTGCCATGTGGGTGCTGGGGATCGAACCCGGGTCCTCTGCAAGAGCAGTTGGTGCTCTTAACCGCTAGGCTATCTCTCTAGCCCCATCTCTTCAGTGTTTTAGAACTGAGCTAAATGCCCCAATCTCCAGGTATTGTTGGAGTTTTATAAGTATGGCCCATACATACACTTAATCGGTACCCAAGTACAATGTCTGGCCATCTTTGTATTTTACTGAGAAAGTGATTAGTTGAGTGTTCTGAATAAGGACTGTTTTCTCTTTAGTAATTTTTCTCCCCAGCTGTCCTGGAACTTACTTTGTAGACTAGAGTGGCCTGAAACTCAGAGAACTGCCTGGCTCTGCCTCCCAAGTGGTGAGATTAGTAGAGACATTTGCTACTGCATGTGGTATAAAATAATATTTATAAATTAGAAATTTGTATTCTAAGAGTGGTGACATTTTCTGAGAGAATGAATAAGAAGAAAATGTGCTATTTGGATTCTACTCTGGCTTTGAGTAGAAATTAAACCAGCTTACCAATTTTTATAACTTTTAATTGTAGAGAAGTTGACAAGTGAGATTCAGAGTCGGGAAAATAAGTGCATGGCTATGTATAAGAAGCTGAGCAGGTGGCCAGAGTGTAACGCCCTTTCCCGACGCCTCCTACTCAGAAAGTAAGTAGATGATGTTCGTGTGTCTGGGTGTCTGGGCCTTGAAACTAACATTGTCTTTTGTAATTTCTGGGTATCTAAATCTCTTAGTAGTTGTTTCTTAGAAGTTTGTAAAGTTTTCAGAAGATGGTATACTGCTGCTTTGGCCACAGTGGTGCCAAATTACGTCTCAAGGGGGATTGCTGAAAATAGTTATTTTATCAAATTTGGTGTTGGCCTGCAGAGGCTTCCTTCTTCTCTGGCACCTCCTCCTATTTATGAAGAGCCTAGACAGGGAATTTCCTGTTAAGAAAGGTGGTTTTCTAAATCTGGCCTTGCTTTTGAATCAAAGAATGCTGTGTTATTGGGTCTAGGGAAAGGGATGAACTGCTTCTAGAGCAGACGGAGTTAGGGCTTAGAGAGTCAGTTGATATCATGGCTCCTAAAACAGATTTGTCAGAACATGAGTTTAATCCTGTGTGCATCATTCAATCTGATTTCAGCTCAGATGACTGGCAGTTCTATCTGACTTATTTTGATTCTGTCTTTCGACTGATTGAAGAGGCCTGGACACCTCCTGCTGAAGGTGAACAGTAAGTTATTTTTTTCTTTTTTTCTTTTCTTTTCTTTCCCTCTCTCCCTCCCTCTGTCTTTCAAATCTAAATTGTTTATATATTTATTTTATTTTTATTTATTTTTTTTTTTTCGAGCTCGCTATGTAGGCCTTGAACTTACAGAGATCTGCCTGCTTCTGCCTCCGGAGTGCTGGGATTAAAGGCCAATGCCACCACCCTCCATTGTTTATATTATTTTAATTAAAAATTTTAATTTGTTTTTATTGTGTTTTGAGTTTGAGTGTAATGCCTACAAGTGTTTAAGTGAATCCTTGAGGTACAATGGTCACAGAGGTCAGAAGATAGCATCTGATTCCCTTGGAACTGGAGTTACAGATGGTTGTCAACTGCCATGTGGATGCTGGGAATCAAGTCCAAGTTCTCTGAAAGAGCGTCCAGTGCTCTTAACTTCCGAGGCATCTCTCTGGCCCCTATTTTATTTTAAGTAAGGAGCAATGTATATGTTACTTTTTTTTTAGGGGGGGTCTTTTTGAGACCTGCCTATCTCTGCCTCCCAAGTGCTAGTATCAAAGGTGTGTGCTACCATGCTTGGCTACCTTTTAAAAAGTTTCTTTTGGAAGCTTGGTGTGGTGGCATATATGCCTTTAATCCCAGCATTTGTGAAGAAGACGCAGGAAACCTGTTTGAGTTCAAAACCAGCCTTGTTTATATCGGGAGTTCTAGCGCAGTTGGGGCTATAGGCAGACTCTGTCTCAAAAAAACAAACAAGAGGGCTGGAGAGATGGCCTAGCGGTTAAGAGTGCCGACGGCTCTTGCAGAGGGCCCGGGTTCCATCCCCAGCACCCACATGGCGGCTGAGAACCGTCTCTAACTCCAATTCCAGGAGAACTCCAGTTCCAGGGGATTCCGAGACCCTCTTCTGACCTCCGCGGCATTGCAGGACATGGGTGCACAGACCTACATGCAAAACAGTACATTCATACACATAAATAAATAAAATTAAATTTAAAAAAATTAAAAAAAAAACAAAAACAAAAACAAACAAGAGCCTGAAGTGTAGTGGAGGACGCCTTTAATCCTAGCACTTGGGGGGCAGAGGCAGGCGGATCTTTGTGAGTTCAAGGACAGCCTGGTCTACAGAGTGAGTTCCAGGACAGCTGGGGCTATAGGGAAACCCTGTCTCAAAAAGACTAAAAGAGCCAGGCGTGGTGGCGCACGCCTTTAATCCTAGCACTTGGGAGGCAGAGGCAGGCGGATCTTTGTGAGTTCAAGGCCAGCCTGGTCTACAGAGCAAGTTCCAGGACAGCTGGGGCTACAGAGAGACCCTGTCTCAAAAAGACCAAAAAAAAAAAAAAAAAAAAAAAAAAAAACCAAAAAAACAAAAAACCCAAACAAAAAAGTTTTGGGAATAGTATACATAAAGTGACTCCTTGGAGTCTTTAGAACTATGTTCTGGCTGGGCGTGGTTGCACATGCCTTTAATCCCAGCACTCAGAAGGCAGAGGTAGGCAGATCTCTGTGAGTTCAAGGCCAGCTTGGTCTACATAGAGAGCTCCAGGCCAGATGGGACTACTGGGAGACCCTGTCTCAAAAGTCATAAATAAACAAAGTACGTCCCAAATGGTACTTTCTGTGGTACTGGGGCTTGAACCCAGGGTCCCCCAAATTCTTTTTTTTGTTTGTTTTTCCCTTTTTTTGGTATTTTTTGAGGCGGGCTCTCCCTTTTAGTACCAGTTGTCCTGGAGCTCTCTCTGTAGACCAGGCTAGCCTTGAACTCACAGAGATCCGCCTACCTCTACCTGGGATTAAAGGTGTGGGCCACCACGCCCAGTTTTTTTGGGGGGGAGGTTGGGTCCCCCAAATTCTAAGTAAGTATACTGAACTATATCCCCAGCATTATGGTACTGTTTTATTTTGTTTTCTAATTTAATGAAATTTTTATTTATTTTTGTTTTTGAGACAGGGTCTCCCTGTAGTCTCAGCTGCTCTGAAATGTGCTATCTAGGTCAGGCTGGTCCTGAACTCCCAGAGTTCTGCCTCCTGAGTGATGATGGGATTAAAGGTGTGTGCCACCATTCCAAACTTAAAATTTTATTTATTTTTGGTCTTTTTGAGACAGGGTCTCCCCTTTAGTCCCAGCTGGCCTGGAGCTCACTTTGTAGACCAGGCTGGCCTTGAACTCACAGAGATCTGCTTGCCTCTGCCTCCTGAGTGCTGGGATTATAGGCGTGCGCCACCAGACCCGGCAAAAATTTTTATTTAAGAAAAATCTAATGTGTATATGTATGTATCTTTTTGTATGCCATATGTGTGGGTGCCTACAGAGGTCAGAAGAGGGCATTAGATCCTCTGGAGTTGTGAGCCACTTAATATGTTTGCTGGGAACCAAACTCATGTTCTTTGCAAAAACAGCAAATGTCTTTAACTACCAGTCCTGTTTGGGTTTCTTGAGATTGGGAAACATCGTATAGCCCTTGCTGGCCTGGTGCTTGCTCTGCACACCAAAGTGTCCTTAAACTTGTGGCACTTTTTCCACCTTTGCCTCCTCAGTGCTGGGTTATAGGCATGTCCCAGCATGTCCAGATTACAATGGTACTTTTTAATGTGTTGTAGCATAAGGATTTCATAGTAAGCCAATTGAATTCTCTCTCTTTTTTTTTTTTTGTCTTTTCGAGAAAGGTTCTCCCTGTAGCCCCAGCTGTCCTGGAACTCACTCTGTAGACCAGGCTGACCTTGAACTCACAAAGATCCTCCTGCCTCTGCCTCCCAAGTGCTAGGATTAAAGGCGTGCACCACCACACCCGGCTTTTTCTTTTTCTTAATAATACATTCCTTTCAAAATAAGCCTTTTCCCCCCTCAGTTTATTGTACACTAAAATCTTGTTTGTTCGACATATCTGCCCAGAAATAAATCTCCATAGCAGTTTGTCACATTTACTGTCATAGCAATTGTTTCATGTTTGTTCTGTCCATATGCTAACATAATTATTTAACATAATAATGGGAATTGTGCTAGACATAATAGTTAGCATGGTGTTTTTCTCCGAAAAATATGTTTGGCTATGTTTCTATGACTATAGCCTTGTAGTATAGTTTGAAGTCTGGTGTAGAGATCCCCCCTGTGTAGCTCTTTTCAGTCAGGGTTGTTTTGCCTATTTGGGGTCTTTTGTTTTTCCAAATGAATTTTTTTTTTTTGTCAAAATATTTTTTATTGCAATGGTTTGTTTTTTTTTTAATTGTATTTATTTATTTATTTTTAACAAATCTAGACCCGTGTTCCCGCTCATTCCCCCACCCCGTCAGAGCTCGTGCATTCTGCCAAACATGCTTTCCATCTCTTAGTCTTTCTCAATATTTTCCATGGGGACGTTGACTGTTTTGAGCAGAAGTTCACTGTTTCAGTCAGTTCTTTGATGCAGTATTTTCTGTTGTTGTTGTGTTTCCAAAATGCATTATGTCCAACTGCTTTGTACAAGAAGCTCAGGGGGCCCTACACAAGAAATACTTACAACTGGGTAATTGGCACTAGCATCCACAGATGAGGGATACCATTCGTCGTTTGTTTTTTCTGGGAACTGTGTTACTTCACTCAGCATGATGTCCTCTAGCTCCAGCCATTTTCCTTTTGATGTCGTCTTTCTTTACTGCTGCATAGACTCCATTGTGTAGATGTACCACATTTTCTCTATCCATTCGTCCGTTGAGGGGCATTTAGGTTGGTTCCAGCTTTTGCTTTGTGAAGAGGCTGAAATAAACATGGCCGTGCATGTCTCTCTGTGGTGGCGTAAGTCTTGAGGGTACATGCCCAGGAGGTGTGGTATGGCTGGGTCGGGTGGCAAGTTCATTCCAAAGTCTTCCAAGGGTTCTCCACACTGCTTTCCATAGTGGCTGTACGAGTTTACATTCCCACCAGCAGTGGATGAGTGTTCCCCTTTCCCCACAACCTCTCCAGCAGCTGGTATCTCATTTGTTTTTCTTGATCCTAGCAGTCTTACTGGAGTAAGATGATATCTTAAAGTGGTTTTGATTTGCATTTCCTTAATGATAGTGATGTTGAGCAGTTCTTGAGGTGTTTCTCAGACATCTCTAATTCATCACTTGTAAGTCTCTGTTCAGTTCTTTGCTCCATCTATTGAGCGGGTCGTTTGTTTTCTTTTTTTCTTTGTTTTTGAGAGTTTATATATTCTGGAAATCAATGCTTTGTCAGATGTATCTGCAGTGAAGGTTTCCTCCCACTCTGTGGGATTTCTCTTCAACCTTCCTTGATTGTTTCTTTTGATGTACAGAAGCTTTTGAGTTTGATGAGGTCCCATTTTTGTCAATTGTTGACCTTAATTCTTGTGCAGCTGCTGTCTGATTTAGGAGTCTTTTCTACGCCTATGTCTTGTAGTCTGCTGCCAACTTTTTTCTTCTATCATCTTCAGAGTTTGGGGTTTCACGTTGAGGTCTTTAATCCATCTGGAGTTGACTTTTGTACAGGGCGAGAGGTAGGGGTTTAATTTCATTCTTCTACAAGTGGTGATCCAGTTTTGCCACACACTTGCTGAAGATTGCTGTCTTTTCTCCATTGTGGTTTTCTTGGCCCCCTTGTCAAATATGAGATGGCTGAAATTGTATGTGCTCAGATTTGATCTTCGGTTTTGTTCCATTGGTCAACAGGTCTGTTTTTGTGCCAGTACCAGGCTGTCTTTTTATGACTATAGCCCTGTAGTATAGTTTAAAATCTGGTATAGAGATCCCTCCTGTGTAGCTCTTTTCACTCAGGATTGATTTGGCTATTCGGGGTCTTTTGTTTCTCCAAATGAATTTAAGAACTTTTGTTTCCAAGCCTGTGAAGAAAACTCTTGGGGATTTTGTTGGGATTGCATTAAATCTATACAAGAGTTTTGGTAAAATGGACATTTTTACAATGTTAATTTTCCCAATCCATGAGCATGGGAGGGTTTTTCCATCTTCTAGGTCTTCTTCAATTTTTCTTTAAGGGTTTTAAAAATTTTTGTTGTAGAGGTCTTGTGTCTTTGGTTAGGTTTGTTCCTATGTTCTTTTATTGTTTTTGAGGCTAATTGTTGAGTGGGAAGCGTCTCTTGAATTCTTTCTCCAGTTTGTTGTTCTTGGTGTAAAGAAAGGCCATTGATATTTCTAAGGTTACTTTTGTTCCTGCCACTTGCTGAAGCTGTTAATCGTTTCTAGGAGTTTTCTGGTGGGTTTTTTGCATCTCTTTAAGTAAAACAATCATACCTCAGCAAAATAGTGGCATCTTGACTTCCTCTTTTCCAAATTAGAGCTCCTTTATATATCCTTTTCTTGCTATTGCTTCTAGCACAGTGTTTCAAGCCTATATTCGAAAGAGGAGTGGGTGATATGGGGCGCATGCCTGCGAGTTCGTACCTTTAAAGGGAAAGTTTCCGTCATTTCCCCATTTAGGATGCATTGGCTGTGGGTTTCCTGTTATGGCTTTTGATTAACATTGAGGAATGATCCCTCCAATCCAATTCCTTCTAGGACTTTAAGCATGAAAGGGATGCTGGATTTTGTCAAAGGCTTTTTCAGCATCAATTGCATGATGGTGTGGTTTTGTCGCTTTGATTCCTTTATAGTGCTTGATGTTGTTTAATTGATTTTCGTATGTTGAACAAACATCCTGCATCTCTGGTATGAATCCAAACTTGGTCATGATGTGATGTCTTCCTTGATGTGGGTCTGTATTGCGATTTGCCAGTATTCTTGGTTTAGAATTTTGGACATCTGTGTTCATGAGGGCGAATGGGTCTATAATTCTCCTTTTTAGTTCTGTGCTTTGCCTGGTGTGGTACTAGAGTTGATGTTGGTTTATAGAAGGAATTTGGGAGAGTTCCCTTGATTGTAATACTTCTAAATCAGTTTCGAAATAATGGTTGTAGGTCTTTTTGAAATGTTTTATAGAATTGCTTGCTGTGCAACCGTCTGGCCTGGGCTTTTTTTAGTTTTGGGAGGCTTCTACTACATCCTCTATTTCTTCATATGTTATGGGTTTTTAAGCTGCTGGTACTCCTCTTGGCCAAGCTTTGGTGATTCCCAAGATTTCAGATTTCATCCATTCTTCTAGAAATTTTCAAACTTGTAGAATATAGGTTCTTGTAATATTCCCGATATAATTTTCTGATCTTTTCTCTTGTCCGTTGTAATGAGTTTCTCTTTTCATACAGATGTATTGATTTGGAGTTGTTCCCTTCTTCTTTTTGTTAACTGGGCTAGAAGGTTCCTGTCTATCTGTTTTTTTTTCAAAGAACCACACTTTTGGCTTCATTGAATTTTTTGTATTGGTTTTCTTGTTTCTATTTCATTGAGTTTCTTGCTCATGATTTTGTTATTTTTACTTCCTGTCTGTTGCTTTAGGGTTCATCTGTTGTTGCCTCTAAAGTGCTT
>VZQC01001459.1:1048058-1085994 GCA_009823505.1 Rhizomys pruinosus
TTTTTTGTATGTGTATGAATGTACTGTCTGCATGTAGGTTTGTGCACCCGTGTCATGCAATGTTGCGGAGGTCAGAAGAGGGTCTCAGATTCCCCTGGAACTGGAGTTCTCCTGGAATTGGAGTTATCGACGGTTCTTAGCCACCATGTGGGTGCTGGGGATCGAACCCGGGTCCCCTGCAAGAGCAGTCAGTGCAGTGCTCTTTTTTTTTTTTGTCTTTTTAAGACAGGGTCTCCCTGTAGCCCCAGCTGTCCTGGAACTGACTCTGTAGACCAGGCTGGCCTTGAACTCACAAAGATCCGCCTTCCTCTGCCTCCCAAGTGCTAGGATTAAAGGCATGCGCCACCACGCCCGGCAGTGCAGTGCTCTTAACCGCTAGGCTATCTCTTCAGCCCAATAATTTCCTTCTTAAAGCTAAGTCCAGAATCAAAGCTACCTCTGTGGCTGAGGGCTCCCTTAATGGCTTGCTGGAGAGAGCTGTCCATGAAAACTTGATTGCCTATTTCACATTAGAAATTTTTAGCCTTTGTTCCAGAGTGTCATCAGTAATGGGCAGTTGGAGTTCTCTATCCTTTGGAAAAATAGTCTGCTTGAGGTAGGATAGGGTACCATATAAGGAAATAAAGAGCATAGATAATGCCAGTAACTTTTATCCATTTTACTCATAAGTAACCTGTAAAAAGATTATAATGAGAGTCAGAAGCCTTCCTGACAGAGGTCTGCTACCATCTGTTCTCTCACAAAGTCTTTTGTCCTTGTGAGGAATGGATGAAGTGGACTGGGAGAGCAGTGGAGTACCTAGAATATTGATTTATTAACATGTCTTAATGCCATTGGAACTCAGGACTTTGCAGGCTTGAGGTGTCCCATCAAGGGCACATAGTTAATGTGCTTCCTGACTAGTAAGGAGCCAGTGGTCTTAGTGGCCTTCATGTTGATTTAGTTGAGCTCTTCTTGGGATGGTATGCCTAGAAATTCTAGGATAAATTCTGTCAGGCTCAGAAGAGTTCTAGGTTTTAGGAACATTTGAAAGCCTACTAGAGAAAAGTAGTTGAGTGGAAAAGAAAGTTTGGTCTGGGAAGGACTGTACTATGTCTTTTCTTTTTTTTATTTTATTTTTTATTTTATTTATTTATTTATTTTATTTTATTAATTTTATTTTTTTCTGTATGTGTATGAATGTACTGTCTGCATGCAAGTTTGTGCACCCATGTGGTGCAATGCCATGGAGGTCAAAAGAGGGTGTCGGATTCCCCTGGAGCTGGAGTTCTCCTGGAATTGGAGTTTCAGACGGTTCTTGGCCGCCATGTGGGTGCTGGGGATCAAACCCGGGTCCTCTGCAAGAGCGGTCGGCGCTCTTAACCTCTAGGCTATCTCTCCAGCCCTGTACTATGTCTTTTCACATTTGAAAAGCTTTCTGGGGACTGGAGAGATGGCTTAGTGGTTAAGAGCACTGGCTGCTGCTCTTGCAGAAAACCCAGGTTTGAATTCCAGCACCCACATGGTGGCTAACAATGGTCTGTAACTCCAGTTCCTCTTCTTTCACATTCACTGCATGATACCAGTGCACTTACACACACATGCAGGCATAACACTCAAGCAATAAAATAAAAGTTAATTAATTAATTAATTAAAAAAGAAAAGACCTTGTCTCAATAATCCCCCCTCCAAAAAAAAACCAAAAACCGACTTACTGATGCTAAATTCACAGCAACAATCTTCATTAAATTCAGCTACAGGAAGCTGAAGTACTCTGCTAGAACAGACTACCATTTGAGGCTTCAGCTTACAGGATGGCAAACACTGTAGAACAAGATCTGTTGCTCCCTGTAAAGGTTCAGCATATAACATACTCAAGAAGGCCAGGTGTGGGGGCACACACCTTTAATCTTAGCCCTTAGGAGGCCAAGGAAGGAGGATCTCTGTGAGATTGAGGCCACCTTGGTGAGTTCTAGGCCAGACCAGCTGTGACTGTCTCTAAAAGAAGGAATCAGTTTCACTTAGTCTTCTAGAATCTACTTGGATTCTCTCCAGAAATGCAACCTCTATTGAATTTCTAGCAGATTTTGAGCACTAAATCTTTTCCTCACTGAAACAAAATCTGATTTCCCTGTGAAAATTTCTTATTCCCTTCCCCTCTTCTGTAAGACAGCTTTCCCCCCTTTTTTTCTTTCAATCTGTTTGAGACAGGGTCTTCCTTTAGCTCCAGCTGCCCTTGTGTGCACTATGTAGACCAGGCAGGCCTTGAACTCACAGAGATTCTCCTCCCTCTGTCTCCTGAGTGCTGGAATTAAAGTCATGGGCCACCATGCCAGGCACATCAGTTAACTTTTTTCTGTGTAGCTCTGTACTTAATGCTTTGCTTAAAAAACCTGTGGTTTTTCTTGTGATCCCATAGAGAAATTCATAGGACCCTGCTAGATGTTGGCAATGACACAATAGTCATTGTCCTGAAAGGTTCAAGATTGGAAACTGATACCATGAGGCTTGTAGTTTGATTCAGAGAGATAATTTTGCTACAACTTTTTTTGCGGGGGTGTGGGGTGTGGGGTGGTCTCCTATAGCCCAGACTGGATGTGCACTCAATATGTCGCTAAGGGTAACTTTGAACTTTTATTTATTTATTTTTGAGTTCTTTGAGATAGGATCTCTCTGTAACCCCAGCTGGCCTAGATCCCACTATTTGGACCAGGCTGGCCTCAATCTCATAGAGATCCATTAGCCTCCACCTCCTCCTGAGTGCTAGGATTTCAGACATGTCCCACTATTCCTGGTTTATGTGGTGCTTGAGAATGAATGAAGGACTTCATGTCTACCAAGTGCTCCCCCTCCCCCATCCAAAGCCCACTGTAGCAGTTTTTAATTCTTTGTTAGGTGTCTTGAGCAGCTAAAATTCCTACAAAATATGTGTAGGTTTGCCTACCAGCTACCACATTGGGCACTGCTGACCTACTGAATTATGAATGACCCATCTCAAGTGGCAGTTTTTGACTCTTTTGTTGTCTTCCCTTTGGGTTTTTTAAAAATTTTATTTTTTATGTGTATGAATGTACTGTCTGCATGTAGGTTTGTGCACTCGTGTCGTGCAATGCCGCGGAGGTCAGAAGAGGGCGTCAGATTCCCCGGAACTGGAGTCAAAGACAGTTCTCAGCCGCCATGTGGGTACTGGGGATCGAACCCAGGTCCTCTGCAAGAGCAGTTGGTGCCATCTCTCCATCTAGGCCATCTCTCCATCTAGGCCATCTCTCCATCCCCCTCTTGGGGTTTTTTTTTTTTTTTAATTTATTTATTTATTTTTGTATGTGTATGAATGTACTGTCTGCATGCAGGTCTGTGCACCCGTGTCGTGCAATGCCGCGGAGGTCAGAAGAGGGTCTCGGATTCCCCTGGAACTGGAGTTCTCCTGGAATTGGAGTTACAGACGGTTCTTAGCCGCCATGTGGGTGCTGGGGATCGAACCCGGGTCCTCTGCAAGAGCGTCGGTGCTCTTAACCGCTAGGCTATCTCTCCAGCCCAAGGGGTTTTTAACTTAATACAATGGTTCTAATTTTTTTGAAGAAGCTTTTTATACAGCAGAAAAACTACAGAATAGACTAAAGAATATATGTATTATATGATAAGATTCTGTTTGTATGATTTTTCTTTAACATTCACCAAAGAAGGCATTACAAGTAAATATGCCAAATACATAAAATGACTTACCAGAATGGCATAGTTGGTAGAAGGACCTGTCATCAAAACTGGATGCCAGTCCTGTGGTTGGTCACAAATAGGCAGCTTTTCTCTGATCTTAATTAAGATTAGTGTATGATTGTATGTGGATAGATCGAAGCAAAATCATTCCAGATGTGGAATTGCACAATGGGGCAGTTCAGTTACAGCCTTCATTACTCGTATTCTGCTATGGAGTATGTGGAGATTACCTACCTTTTTGTAAATCTTTCCTTGGAGTTAAATTTTTTTGTTATATTAATCCATAGTCAGCCAGAAGCAAGGATCAAACTCCTTGGCATGAACTCTTTCCTTGGAGTCTGTTGCCACCATCCATTTGGGGATTTGCACCAGGTCCTCATCTTTTGTCCCTGGCCTTCTTTTTACTTTTGATTTCGAGCAGGATCTCAATAAGTTGCTCAGGCTTCCTCTGCTTTAGCTTCCTCAGTAGCTGGGATCGCAGGCCTCTGCCATCAGTCCTTACTTTGGGACTTAGACTTTTGGCTGATGACATTTTAGGGTCAGATGAGGAACAGGAAGGGGACTGGGCTCTCATCATAGGATAAGTAATTTTGAGTTGTGCTTGGTGTCTTTCAGTCTAGTGTCCTTGATTTGCTTCTTGGTGTAAAACTAGACTTCTCTTCAAACTAAGGTGGTCAGCCTGTGAGCTGGGGGTAAAGATTTTATTTATTTTTATTTTATTTGATTTTTTATTTTTTTTCCACATAAATTTATTTTTATTTTTTTAACAAATCTAGAACCGTGTTCCCGCCCATTCCCCCACCCCACCAGAGCTCATGCATTCTGCCAAACATGTTTTTCATCTCTTTCTCAGTCTTTCTCAATATTCTCCATGAGGAAGTTGACTGTTTTTGAGCAGAAGTTCACTGTTTCAGTCAGTTCTTTGATGCAGTCCTTTCTGTTGTTGTTGTTGTTGTTGTTGTTGTTTCCAATATGCATTACGCCCAACTGCTTTGGACAGAAGCTCAGGGGGCCCTACACAAGAAATACTTACAACCAGGTAATTGGCACTATTATTTTTATTTTACATATAGAAGAGTTTGGCCTGGTTCCTGCAGATGCCAGAAGAGGCATAGGATTGATACCTTAGAACTGAAGTTAAGTATGGGTCTTGTCCAAGAGCAGATGGTGCTCTTTTTTTTTTTTGGTCTTTTCGAGACAAGCCCCAGCTGTCCTGGAACTCACTCTGTAGACCAGGCTGGCCTTGAACTCACAAAGATCCGCCTGCCTCTGCCTCCCAAGTGCTAGGATTAAAGGCGTGCGCCACCATGCCCGGCTATTTACTTTTTATGTGTATGAATGTACTGCCTGCATGCAGGTTTGTGCGCCCGTGTCGTGCAATGCCATGGAGGTCAGAAGAGGGTGTCGGATTCCCCTGGAACTGGAATTCTCCTGGAATTGGAGTTACAGACAGTTCTCAGCTGCCATGTGGGTGCTGGGGATTGAACCTGGGTCCTCTGCAAGAGCAGTTGGTGCTCTTAACCGCTAGGTCATCTCTTCAGCCCCGGTTTCTGAGTCTTTTAAGGGCCTCTGTTGAAAATCCTGAGTCTAGGTCCAAGGCATCTGACATTCTCTTCTGGCTTCTATCTGCACCAGCACTCCTATGGCGCGCACGCGCGCGCACACACACACACACACACACACACACACACACACACACACACGAGATGTACAAATATACATATATAAAAATAAAATGAGGGAGCCGGGTGTGGTGGCGCACGCCTTTAATCCTAGCACTTGGGAGGCAGAGGCAGGAGGATCTTTGTGAGTTCAAGGCCAGCCTGGTCTACAGAATGAGTTCCAGGACAGCTGGGGCTACAGGGAGACCCTGTCTCGAAAAGACCAAAAAAAATAAAAAAATAAAATAAAATGAGGGGCACAAACCTACATGCAGATAGTACATTCATACACATATAAAAATAAATAAATAAAAAATAATAAAATGAATCTTTTGGCCCGAAAGTTGGCTCAGTAGTTAAGAGCACTAGTTGCTCTTACAGAGGACCCAGGTTTAGTTTCCAGCACCCACATGGTGCCAAACAGCTGACTGTGAGTCCAGTTTCAGGGGAATCCTATACTCTTCTGGCCTCTGTGGTTACGAGGCACACAAGTGCATATATGTAGCCAAAACACTCCTAATCATCAAGTAAAAATAAATATTTATATTTATTTTATTGCCGGGGTCTTTTTGTAGCCCCAGCTGGCTTGGAATATGCTATGTAGACCAGGCTGCCCTAACAGTTATCTTCCTGCTTCTGCCCTGGTAATACTAGAATGACTGTGCCTGGCTTTAATATATACTTTTGGGAATATATTCTTTTCTGTCTTCCTCTTGAGATCTCTTTATTGCTACAATATGTATTATGTTACTCTGCTGCAATTTGTGAAGTATTTTCAGTAATTTAAAGTCTGTAGTACATTAGCTTTAGCAAACTTACTCTTTTGGTTAGTAGTGAATGAATGAATTAGTATGCTGGTTCTGTTAGAGTTTCATTTAAAGACTTATTTTTAAGTTAAAAATATTTTGTCAGGCTGGAGAGATGGCCTAGTGGTTAAGAGCGCTGACTGCTCTTGCAGAGGACCCAGGTTCGATCCCCAGCAACCACATAGCGGCTGAGAACCGTCTTTAACTCCAGTTCCAGGGGAATCCAACACCCTCTTCTGACCTCTGCTGCATTGCAGGACACGGATGCACAAACCTACATGCAGACAGTACATTCATACCCATACAAAAAAAAAAAAATTGTCATTAAAAAAAACAAAACAAAACAATTTATGGGGTCTGGCGTGGTAGCCCATGCCTTTAATCATAGCACTTGAGAGGCAGAGGCAGAGGCAGAGGCAGCTGGACCTCTGTGAGTTCAAGGTAAGCCTAGTCAATGCAGTAAGTTCCAGGCCAGCTGGGGCTACAGGGTTTTGTCTGCATGTATGTAAGTGCAGCCATGTCATGCAATGCCCGAAGAATGGAAAAGAAGGTGTCAAATCCTCTGGAACTTAAGTTACCCATGTGGGTGCTGGGATTTAAGTGGTCTCTCCAACCCAGTGGGTGCTGGGCTTTAAGTGGTCTCTCCAACCCAGTTTATTTTAGTTTTTACCACCATCTTTTTTTTTTTTTTTTGAGACATGGTCTCCCTTTAAGTCCCAACTAGCCTGGAGCTCACTCTGTAGACCAGGCTGGCCTTGAACTCAGAGATCCACCTGCCTCTGCCTCCCTAGTGCTAGGATTAAAGGCGTGCACCACCACGCCTGGCAAGCACCATCTTTTTAAACAGCTATTGGTACATAGAAAATCTAACTCCCTACCCCCAGATGTCCTTTTCTAGACAATTCCAATACCCTCCCTTAAGAGTAATTGAGTTTTGTGATCTGTGTTCATTTTTCTTCAACTCTGCAGTTTATTAATCAGCTTCTTGGAGTTGTCCCATTGTCAACACCCACAGAAGATAAGCTTGCTCTGCCTGCTGACATCCGAGCTCTGCAGCAACATTTGTGTATAGTGCAGCTGACAAGGTTACTTGGCTTGTATCACATTATGGATAAAAATCAGAAATTGAATGTGGTCAGAGAATTGATGTTAAGGTACCAGCATGGACTGGAATTTGGTGAGCAACCTTTCAGTTTGTGATCTGCTAAGACTTAGAAGTCAGTATTTAAAATACCCATAGCACGCTGTTTTCCTAAGTTTGTTAAGACTATTTCATCAGCTGGTCACACTAAGTAATATACAAAAAGTTTCTGTGGCTTCATGTTGTCATCTAGTTATCTGTGTTCCTCCTGATCTCATGGGCTATTAAATTGTTCTTAAATGAATTGCATGGTTTATGGTAATTCTGATATTTGGGGGCTATATGCCTGAATATTCTATACATAAAGATTGTAAGTGCATCAAAGATTATTATATATTGCAAGATAAGTATTTAGTTGAGAAGCAGGTGGTTCTCTGAGTGGCTTTGCTATGTGTGATAGAAATATCAGTTCCCAAGAGGATGTTACTATTTCTTTGTATTAAAACCGTTCTGGCCAGCAGTAGTAGCAGCACACACCTTTAATCTCAGCATTTAGGAGGTAGAGGCAGGCAGATCTCTCTGAGGTTGAGTCCATCCTGGTCTACATAGTGAGTTTCAGGCCAGCTGGGGATATAGGGAGGACTCTGTTTCAAAAAATCGAAAGTAGCGGGTTTGGTAGCCCATGCCTGTAATCCCAGCACTCAGGAGGCAGAGGTAGGCGAATCTCTGAATTCAAGGCCAGGCTGGTCTACATAGTGAGTTCCAGGACAGCTAGCTGGGGCTACAGGGAAAACTGTTCCAAAGCCACTAAAAAAAAAAGCAAGAGTAAAATCAAAACAAAACCAAAACACCATTTGGTAAAGTAGAACATGGTATCAGTCATGCTTAGGCCTTGATTCTTTTCTTCACTTCAGACTTCCTGTAATTGTTTCACTTTTGAACTGCTTTATATATGTGTTTATTATTTTATGTGTACAAGTGTATTATCTGCATGTATGTAAGTACATCTGTGTCATGCAATGTCTGCAGAGAGCAGAAGAGGGATCTCCTAGAACTGGAGTTACGGATGGTTGTTAGCTGCCATGTGGGTGCTAGGATTTGAACCTGGGTTCTCTGCAAGAGCAGCCAATGTTCTTAACAACTGAGCCATTTCCCCAGCCCTGGACAGTTGTATACAATACCTCCCTCCCTCCTCTCTCCTTTCTTTTGTGGTATTGCAGACGGAAGCCTAGGCCTCATACATGTTAGGCAAGCTCACTCTCGTGGAACTACGTCCCAGTTCTTAGGCTCATATTTGTCTTTGAGTTTCTTTTCCTTTTCCTCTTTCTATGTCTGTGATTTTTATCCTTTTTTTAAAAAAAAAACTGCTTTGTAGCAATAATTGATGAATAAATGTTAAAAATAGATATGACCTTTCCCCTACAGGGAAATCCTGTTTGAAAACAGAGTTGCAGTTTTCTGATTATTACTGCCTACTTGCTGTCCACGTGCTCATTGACATCTGGAGAGAAGCAGGTGTGTCACAGTGCTTTCATCTCTCAGTTTCTGTTTTTTGTTTGATGTTTAGTTTTTTGTTGTTGTTGTTTTTGTTTTTGTTTTTTGAGACAGGGTCTCCCTGTGGCCCCAGCTGGTCTGGAACTTACCCTGTAGACCAGGCTGGCCTTGAACTTACAGAGATCTGCCTGCCTCTGCCTCCCAAACTCTAGGATTAAAAGCGTGCCCCACCACGCCCAGCTTAAAGAGAGTTCTTAGTTGACATGTGGGTGCTGGGAATCGAACTGGGAACCTGCAGGAGCAGTTGGCTAGGCCATCTCTCGAGCTCCAGTTTCTGGTTTTTTAAAGATTTATTTTTGCCAGGCCTGGTAGTGAATGCCTTTGATCTCAGCACTTGGGAGGCATAGGCAGGCAGATCTCTGTGAGTTCAAGGCCAGCCTGGTCTACATACTGAGTTCCAGGCCAGCTGGGACTAAAGGGAGACCCTGTCTCAAAGACCCCCCCCCCCCCAAAAAAAATATATAGTATGTTACCTCTGTTAGAACCGCATCTTGGGCTGGAGAGATAGCCTAGCGGTTAAGAGCACCTACTGCTCTTGCAGAGGACCCGGGTTTGATCCCCAGCACCCACATGGCGGTTAAGAACCATCTGTAACTCCAATTCCAGGAGAACTCCAGTTCCAGGAGAATCTGAGACCCTCTTCTGACTTCCGCGGCATTGCACGACACGGGTGCACAAACCTACATGCAGACAGTACATTCATACTCATACAAAAATAAATAAAATTAACAACAAAAAAAGAATACTTAAAAAAAAGAACCGCATCTTTGGGGGATAGCTCTCACAGTCTATGGAGAAAGTCTTACAGTAGGAAGGTTGGTAGATAGACTCCAGTTCTTCTCAGTCTTATCTTTTTCCAGAATCTGAGATTCTGTGAGATTCTATAATTTTGCTCTTAAATTCTAGCCATCATTTTTTTGCAGAGCCATATTTAAACACTAGCAAAGCTACTTTAGGACTTTCTATTTATGGAAATTCCTTATTTTGATTACAGGTTTTTTTGGGGGGGTCATTTTGAGACAGGGTCTCCCTGTAGCCCTAGCTGGCGTGGATGGAAATCACTCTGTAGAGCAAGTAGAATCACAGAGATCCCCCTGCTTCTGCCTCCCAAGTTCTGATTAAAGGTGTTTGCCACCATTCCTGGCTTTGATTACAGAGTTGTATCTAAAATTTGTATGTATTAACCTCCTTCATAGAATAGTTTGGGGAAGTGATGATGTCAGTATGTTCCTTGTTTTTAAGAAATAGCCTCTGTTTACAATAAAGCGTTGGCTTTTAAAAAAAAAATCCTTCTTTGGCTGGATATGCCTTTAATCCCAGCACTTGAGAGGCTGAGGCAGGCGGATCTCTGTGAGTTCAAGGCCAGCTGGGGCTACAGGGAGACCAAAAAGACAAACAAAAAAAAAGTCTCCATTTTCTGCCAAATTGAGTAGATAATGATGTATTTTGGTTTCTAGGTGATGAGACTGCTGTGTGGCAAGCCCTCACTTTGCTGGAAGAAGGATTAACCCACAGCCCTTCCAGTGCTCAATTCAAACTGCTGCTTGTTCGAATCTACTGTATGCTGGGTGCATTCGAACCAGTGGTGGATCTTTACTCCAGCCTTGATGCTAAGCATATCCAGCACGACACCATTGGGTTGGTAGTATATACTCTGAGTAATGAGCAGATAGCTTCAGGAGGCATAGGAACCTCACCTTTGTAGATTAAAGCAGAACAGGTTTCCAAATTCTAAGTTACCATCTATTGTGACTCATTGCAAAGCATGGAAGGTTTATATCTCCTAGCAAATAGAAAACTTGCAATTTCCAAATGGTAAGAATGTTTTCCTCTAAGATAGCAGCTAGCTGTCATTCTAAGCATGTACATGGCCTCCTCTTTCCAGCCAGCTACATATTTTGAACCTTTCTTCTTAGAACACGCTGTTTTGAGGTCTTTGTTCTCCCTTGCTGCCGATGCTGACACACATACTTTATTTGTTGACCCAAGCCATCCCTTTGAATGTGCGTTTTTGCTACACTTTGCAGTTATTTAAGGGCATTTTCTCTATTCCCATTTAGGAAGACAATATTATGCTCTCTTACAAGATTTGTGTTCCATTTAATCATCAGGGTGAAAAGAAAGCATTGGCATAGAGCTTGAAGCCACCTACAAAACCAAATGAACTGTGTTCTCTTAATTTGCTCCTGTGAATTAGATCATTGCAGTGGTAGCATGTTTCATTTTTTCCTCATACCTAGCTATTCCTTTACCATAGTAATTTGGAGCATAGTACTTGACAGCAGAGTGAGGTAAATATAACATTTTTTTTTTCTTTCCTTCCAATCTAGTTACCTCTTGACCCGATACGCTGCGTCCCTAGGTCAGTATGCTGCTGCATCCCAGTCTTGTAACTTCGCACTCAGGTTTTTCCACTCCAACCAGAAAGATGTAAGTGATCCCTTTGATACTGTGGTCTTGCTGCTGACTGCATATGGTTCAAAATGTGCCCCTTCTGGTGGGTTCACAAACACACCTGTCCAGCTGTCATGCTCTACTGGTGTCAGGTGTCCTTAGGGTGTAGTTTATTATCCAGGGCTGTTAGAGGTGCAGTTATCTGCATTGTTGGATCTGGGTTATTTAATGAATCCTTCAAAATTTGCATTTAGAAATGGATAGTAAGAGTCTAAGAAGTGTTACATCTTTTAACTCTGTTTTTCTCTTAAGAGACTGTTTCTAAAAAAGTCAGAGTTTGGGATGGCAGCTGTTCCCTGTTAGTTTTAAGCAGCAATAAATTAGAGCTTCTCAGTGCCGGAGTACAAGGATGGGATTTGCACCATATTTTTCACTGCAAACTGACTTAGGGTCCACTTGGTTACAACAGAGGTTTTTGTTGAAAAACAGATGGTCTCAGTGGTGCAACTTGCAGAACTACCCAAGAACTGTGGGAGAGAAGTCTTGCCTTTAGAGTGGTCACTCCTGAGTTGGTTCTCACATGCTTCTAGATTCATTTGCTGGAGTTTTGCCATGCTGTATCTGTCCTAGCTTTCCATTCTCTTGGTTCATCAGCAGTTAACAAACTTGGTAATGAAGTATAACCTGGGATTCTTGGCAAACAATTCTTGAGGATTTTTCTGTTATGCCTGTCATCCATCTGGTTCTTTAGGGATATATATATATTAAAGAGAACGCAGGGCAGGAGTATTTCTGAACACTGTTCTTTGACTCTGGTTAACTTTTCTGAGCTTCAGGGTTTGGTCTAGAGGCCTAGAGCAGCAGGATAGATCTGAGCAGAAAGACTGGCCCTCTGCTTCAGCATACACCATCAGTTGGTTTTCAGCCTGGTTCCTTGTCAGACA
The DNA here is from genome assembly GCA_009823505.1 of Rhizomys pruinosus. Lineage (NCBI taxonomy): Eukaryota > Metazoa > Chordata > Mammalia > Rodentia > Spalacidae > Rhizomys > Rhizomys pruinosus. Next base: position 1,060,192 of record VZQC01001459.1, read on the forward strand.
GTGATGGTACCTGGTATCTGTTCACATCTCACTGTGTTCTGGTGCCTTAATTGAGAGAGGGAAGCAGAAGCAGGTTTTAACATCTGAGCATGTAACTTTGAAGGTGCCATCTTGGCACCCAGGTCAGAGGGCATGTCTAGGAGACTGGATTTTAAATTCTCACAGTGTCAATCACAAGAGTAGCTATTGTCAATCTACGACTTTTCACTGTGTATTTAAGTATCAGTAAGTGTCCTCTTCTGTTTTAAGGAATTTGCTAACTCAATTTACTTCCTATAATCAGTACCCCCCCCCCCCCAGACAGTTTTCCTTCAGACCCATCTGGCCCAGAACTCAACTACATAGACTAGGCTAGGCTTGAACTGGGATTAGCTTAGTTTGGCCTCAAACTCTTCATCTTCTTGCTCTGTCCAGCCTTGTAGTGTTTGATAGTTTGCTACTTAAGAGTGCCAACTGCTCTTGCAGAGGACCGGGGTTTGATTCCCAGCACCCACATGGCAGCTAAGAACCATCTTTAACTCTAGTTCCAGGGGAATCCGACACCCTCTTCTGACCTCCACAGCATTGCACAGAGTGCACCAACCGACATGCAGACAGTACACTCTTACATATCAAAGAAAAAAAAAAAAGCCAGGCGTTGTGGCACACGCCTTTAATTCTAGCACTTGGGAGGCAGAGGCAGGCCGATCTTTGTGAATTCAAGGCCAGCCTGGTCTACATAGTGAGTTCCAGGACAGCTGGAGCTCCAGGGAGACCCTGTCNAAAAAAAAAAAAAAAAAAAAAAAAAAAAAAAGAATGACTTATTTAGGTAAATGTATATGATGTGCCTGATAAGATTGTGTACTTTATCGGTCATGGAATAATAGTATTCTTAGGATATATGATGGGGCTAATGTATTCGTATTACAACAGCTAATCTTTAAGCACCTGGAGACAGAAGACAATACTGCAAGAAAAATATACCTGGACTGTGATGTCAGTTTCCCAAAGTAAGGGAATGAAGTCTGGTGTCATCTGGTGGAAAGGAATCAGACGCTGTCAGGATTGCAGTGTCCTGCTTGTGTTTACCCTTCTCAGTGTTAAAAGTAGCTCTTGGGAAAACCAAAGCTCTGTGTTCTGAAGCATTTTTTTCTTGGTAGTGTGGGGGATTCCCTAAATGCCTTCTTCCTTAGTGACTAATGGATTTCACTTCCTAATTAGCACTTTGAACAACACTTCTCAAATGGAAACTTCACTCTTGTTTGTAGGCTTTGGTGCTTTGGGATTGAAAGTTGTCTTTGGAGGGTCTTCATAGGGATTTTCTTTCTACATAGGTCTTTGTTGCCATTTTATTTTGGGATATTTATTTATTTATTTTGGTCTTTTTTGAGATAGGGTCTCCTTTTAGTCTCAGCTGGCCTGAGCTCTCTCTGTAGACCAGCCTGGCCTTGAACTCACAGAGATCCACCTGCCTCTGCCTCAGGATTGCTGGGATTAAAGGCATGTGCCACTCCTGGCTTGATATATATATATTTTTTTAACCAGTTTTTGTTTGTTTGTTTGAGATAGTATCTCTGTAGCCCTAGCTGGGCTGGAACTTACTATGTAATGCAGACTAGCCGTATCTCACAGAGATCTGCCTGCTTTTTACTCCCAAGTGCTGGAATTAAAGGCATGTGCCAACTCACTAGGCAATAGTTTTTAAAAAAAATCAGTGCTATTGGGCTGGAGAGATGACTTAGTGGTTAAGAGTACTGACTGCTCTTGCAGAGGACCCGGGTTCAATCCCCAGCACCCACATGACAGTTGAGAACCATCTTTAACTCTAGTTCCAGGGGAATCTGACACCCTCTTCTGACCTCCGTGGCATTGCACAACACAGGTGCACCAACCTACATGAGACAGTACATTCATACACATTAAAGAAAAAAAAAATCAGTGCTATATTTTCTTACCTCCAAAAGTCATGTAAATGGTTGCATTTTAAAAAGCTATTTTTGGGGGCTAGAGAGATGGCCTAGCGGTTAAGAGCACCAAATGCTCTTGCAGAGGACCTGGGTTCGATCCCCAGCACCCACATGGTGGCTGAGAACCATCTTTAATGCCAGTTCCAGGGGAATCTAATGTCCTCTTCTGACCTCCATGGCATTGCACAACCCGGGTGCACAGACCTGCATGCAGACAGTACATTCATACACATACAAGAATAAATTTAAAAAATTGAAAAAAAAAAATAAAAAGCTTCTTTTGGGGGCACTGGAGAGATACTCATTAGTTAAGAGCCCTCTTATAGAGAACCTAAGTATGATTCCTGGCCCCCATGTCAAGTTGATCATAACGGATGTAACTCCATCTCTAAGGGATCTTACATATATATGCATACAAATAAAAATGATAAATCTTTAAATCTCTTTTGTGGTCCCTATTTAGGTATTCATAAAGATCATTATGGTCTGATACCCAGGTATTTTGGTGATTTTTATAAGGACCACGGTTCATTTCATGAGTTTGTCTGGTATAGGAGTAGCCTCATTAGTGCATAATGGATAGAAATGAGTATGGACCACATGCTGTATTTGAGTCTTTAGCTGCCTGTGATTCTGGTCTGGCTGCTCTCCCATCAGGAAATGGGTCCTCAGTGGTCATGTGCTTAAAACCTTTGTGTTCCTTCCTGGAACACAATGCTACCTATAGGTAGCATTGTAGTGGTATTCGCTTTGTCATTTATGGAAGGCTGTCTAAGCAAGGTGAGCAGAGAACTACAGTTACTATTTTTGGTTTTAGATTATATTCCCTCTTTTGTGTCTTGGGCTGGGTATGGTGGTACATGCCTTCACCTTTGATCCCAGCACTGAGGAGCCAGAGACAGATTTCTTGAGTTCCATGGCTATAGGTTGATTCCCTGTCTCAAAAAACCAAAACAAACAAAAAACTCTTGCCCTTTTCTCTGAAGTGGTATTCCAGGGACCGTTCAGATATTAAAACTTATCCATTAGGTCAGACTGGGTTCTCTCCTTCAGGTGTAGCCTATTTATTTTGGAGCTGTAGTCTGTTTAGAATGACCCAAATTGGATTTCTGTTCTGACTGGTTGCTGAATCATATAGTTCCACACTTTTCAAGCTGTAAGTTCCCATTGCAAAGGTTGATAATAAACCTTGCTGTGTCTTCCCAGCTGGGGACATGTGACTAGTTTCAGCTTCTTCTTGATGGGGCATTTTCAGTGTCCTCAGTCAAGCTAAAGGTACACTTGAGCTTTTTCAGATAGCTCTTCTTAAACCTGCAGGATCACAAGTAATCTTTTTAATTTTCTTGTGTCCGTCCGTCTTTAATTTCTCCAGATACTGCAGGCAAACAGCTCGCCGAGGTGTTCCATGGGGGTTTAAAAGCCGCTTCGAATGCAGTTGAATTAGCGCCCGTGGCGCAATCCCGCGGCCTGAAATGAACCCTGGGAGGCTGTATATCAGAGGGTATGTTGTTGACTATTAGCCTATTTTCCTCTTGGGCAAATTACTCAGACATAGTGGAAGTTGGGGGCAGACCTGAACAAAGTGAGACAATGCAAATAGATTGGCTTTTCTAGAAAGGGTCTTTGTTTGGGGCAGATTTCAGTGTTGAGCTAAACACCTTCTTTGGCCCCAAAGGGGTGATCTCCTATCTTCTTATCCGGATGGTATAGGCCCACTTCATGAATGTTCTTCCCTAAGATGTGCTTCTATTGTGCCAGGATTTCCATTTAGATGTCTTTATCTTACCTCTGTTCTGTAGGATTTCATCTGCATATTTTAATCTTTAATTAAGATGTGTTGGTGAGCACTCCCTTCACTTATTTGTCTAGGGTAATTTCTATTTGTCTAGAGTAATTTCTAGCAGTTTGTGTGCACAAGAAACTTGGTTCTTGAAGTCATTCTCATAGTGGATCTTGACATTTATTTCCGTGGGTCTTTTGTTCGGTGTTTTCTGGTGGAAAACTCATCTGCCCTGTGTGTCTGATTCTGTATTGAGAAAGAACCAACCACGGAGCAGTCTCTTTCTGAAAGAGAGTGATTTTATTTTGGGTGGGGGCATGATTGTGTTATTCTGGCATCTTTGGACTCTTGATGTAAAGCATAGTTTATTTTAGATGCAGAAAAACATGGAGTAATATCCCTTCCAGAATGGCACTAACCAAATTTGTGACTGATGCGATAGAATAAAACTTCCAGTCCTGTTGCCTTGAAAGACATGACTGCTAAGAGAGGGCTGGAGTTGGTAGCAGTAGCTGCAAGGTGACTAGTAGTAGAGAGGAGACAGCAGACAGCTGCAGGAAGAAAGGAAAGTAGTAGTTTTACTAGCTCATTTTCTACTTTGTGACCAAGACCTTTAGAGATCAAATTCAAAGACTTAATTTTAGTTTTGAGTATTGGCTGGCAAGGTGTTCGTAGATTGCCTGATCTGTCAGATATTTATATCAAGGTGATGTCTTTCCTTCTCAGACCTCAGAATATATTATCCAAGCTTACAAGTACGGTGCATTTGAGAAGATCCCAGAGTTTATCGCTTTTAGGAACAGGCTGAATAATTCTCTTCATTTTGCACAAGTCCGTACTGAACGGATGTTGTTAGACCTTCTACTTGAAGCAAACATGTAAGTATTTCATAAGAGGTAAAGAGTAACTAGGGAATTAGATCAGATGCAGAGAACCCTCATTGGGCTTATGGGTGTCATTAGCAAAGTTAAGAGGAAGAAAGGAAGTCTGGGAAGAGAAAAACTGGAAACAGGGAAAACCACAGTCTTGAGCCTGGTACTGGTGGCTGTATCTCAGATCCGATAGAAAAAAGCTGGCCTGCCCTGGGCATCATCCTCTCCTCTATGTTGTACTCAGGAGGTTCCCCTCCTACATGAAGGGCTTTTAGGAGTTGGTGTTGGTCTGCTGTGTTTTCATGAGCTCCAGAAGTCTTTTTTGCTTGCTGTTTAAGCCTTCATCATTTGACTTGGTTCTGATTAACCTCATATGAGTCTGTACTTTTAGTAAAAGAAAGTCCTAGTTAATGTTTTCATGACTGTATTTAATAAATAAAATATAAAGGCTGGGGAGATGGTTCAGTGGGTAAAGTGAATTCAGATCCCCTGAACCCATATAAAAAGCCAGGCATGCCTGTAATCCTAGTGCTGGGCAAAGGAGACAGGAGGATCTCTGGGGCTCACTGGTAAGCCAGATGCTGAGCTCCAGGCTCAGTGAGAGTTCCTGTCTCAAAAAACAAGGTGGAGAAAGATTGGAGGACACCTGATGTTGACCTCTGCCTCTAACTGGCTCCTGCACATACATGTGTGCACACGCCACACAGCACACACATATTTGCATGCACACATGCACCTTGTATATACACATGTACTGACACATACCACACATATACACCCATACATCACACACACACACATATATACCCACCCATACCTTACATGCACTCACACCATGGATACATATAACCATAATGTGTATACATACATACACACTGCATTCACCTAGACATGTGACATATATGTCCGGTGAACATGTACATACACAGGAATAAGAAATAAGGCCTGAGCTGGGCGTGGTGGCACACGCCTTTAATCCCAGCACTCAGGAAGTAGAGGCAGGTGGATCTCTGTGAGTTCTAGGCCAGCCTGGTCTACATAGCCAGCTCCAGGCCAGCTGGGACTAAAGGGAGACCCTGTCTCTAAATGACCAAAAAGAGGGGAGGGGGGAGCTGGAGAGATGGCCTAGTGGTTAAGAGTGCTGACTGCTCTTGCAGAGGACCCGGGTTCGATCCCCAGCACCCACATGGTGGCTGAGAACCATCTTTAACTCCAATTCCAGGGGAATCCGACACCCTCTTCTGACCTCTGAGGCATTGCACGACACGTGTGCACAAACCTACATGCAGACAATACATTCATACACGTACAAAAATAAAAGAACTTGATTTGTTACAGTTCTTTGTTGAGAGAGAGAGAGAGAGAGAGAGAGAGAAAGAGAGAGAGAGAGAGAGAGAGAGAAAGAAATAAGGCCTGAGCCCATTTTTCTGTATTACAGATCAAGCAGCTTAGCAGAAAGTATAAAAGCAATGAATCTCCGGCCAGAAGAAGATGACATTCCATGGGAAGATTTGAGAGACAACAGAGACTTAAATGTGTTTTTCAGCTGGGATCCAAAAGACAGGTAAATGGAATTTAGCCTCAAGCTATTTATTTAAGAATTATGATGGGGGCTGGAGAGATGGCCTAGCGGTTAAGAGCGCTGACTGTGCTTACAGAGGACCCGGGTTCGATCCCCAGCACCCACATGGCGGCCGGGAACTGTCTGAAACTCCAATTCCAGGAGAACTCCAGTTCCAGGGGAATTCGACACCCTCTTCTGACCTCCGCGGCATTGCACGACATGGGTGCACAGACCTACATGCAGACAGTACACTCATACACATACATAAATAAATAAAATTAAAAAATTTTTTTAAAAATTATGATGAATCAAAGATTTAAAAAAAATTTATACAAATCTGAAAGTGTTCATTGCTGGGATTATAGAGAATCTAGGAACAGCAAAGGAAGTATATCCAGCCTCCGACTGGTAAGGCCTCTGGAGGTTAGGCCTGATAAGGTTGTATGAGAGTGAATTCCAGGTGGATTAAAGTTTCCCTAGGAATTCTAGAGGACAGATAGAAAAACATTTTTAAGTGGGGAAAGATTTTCCTACCATTATCTCAAATTGGCAAATAGTAAAGATTATAACTTCCATAAAAAGAAGTAATGGGGGCTAGAGAGATGGCTTGATGATTAAGAGCACTGGTTGCTCTTTCAGAGTACCCATGTTCGATTCCCAGCACCCACATGGCTGCTAACAACCTTCTGTAAGTCCAGTTCCTGGGGATCTGATACCCTCTTCTGACCTCCATGGGTATACCTACCTTCATACAGGCAAGACACTCATACATATTAAATATAAAAAAATAAGTAGAAGTTATAAATTTATGTTCTAAAAGTTAGTGGTAAATTGGCAGATCTCTGTGTGCTTGTACATGTACTGCATTTTACTGAGCTACATTCCCAGCCCTCAGTTGCTGCTTTTTTTTTTTTTTTTTTTTTCCTTTTTGGTCTCCCTGTAGTCTCAGCTATGTTGACCAGGCTGGCCTTCAACTCACAGAGATCCACTTGCCTTCTGCCTCCCCAGAACTGGGATTAAAGGCATGTGCTACCACCCCAGGTAACTTTTAACTGCTTTTGTTTTTTTAGCAATACAAAAGATAAGTATTCAAGCTGGGTGTGATGGCCCATGCCTTTAATCCCATCAGAAGCAGGTTGATTTCTATGAGTTCAAAGCCAGTCTGGTCTGTGTAGTGAGTTCCAGGCCAGCTGGGTCTATAGGGATACCCTGTCTCAAAAAAGACAAAACAAAACAAAAAACAAAGATAAATATTCGGAACAGTACTTTTAGTAATTGATTTTATATTTAAGCCACAAGTGAATAGAAAAATAGCAGAGGCAAGACTCTTACTTGGCAGTTTTTTGAATCAGGCTCTACAGCTGGCCTATTTCCCAAGTACGTTTTATTTTAGTTATTTGTCTATTTTTGTTCGTTTTGAGACAGGGTCTCCCTTTAGTCCCAGCTGGCCTGGAGCTGGCTATGTAGACCATGCTGGTGTTGAACTCCCAGAGTTCTGCCTGCCTCTGGAGTGCTGGGATTAACACCATGTGCCACCATGCTCAGCCTTTCCCAAGTACATTTTATAGTTCACAAGTTGCTGCAGGCTTCCTAGCTACTAAGAGGAAGGTGTAAATGTAGTATTCCATGTGCAGTGTGGGCGCCTGAATCCCAGGCTTCTCCTGTTATATGTGTACTCCACCACTAAGCCATATCCCTAACCCCTTTTCATGTTTTTGAGACAGGTTTCACCTGGTAGCCCTGGCTATGTAGGCAAAGCTTGCCTTGAACTCACAGAGATCCACCTACCTCTGCCTCCCAAGTGCTGAGATAAAGGTATCGAATCCCATGCTTGACTCTAATGTGATAGTGGTCCAGCCTAGGTAACTCCATTTTGTTTTTGTGACTCCATCTTACTGGCTGAACCCAGCCTAGAACAAGTCCAGGAAGAGCTAGTTAACTTGATTTTTGGAATCCCTTCTCCAGGATATCCTGTGACCACCTATCTACCTTATCTTTTGTCAGTGTTTTACAGTTGCCTGCAGCCCACCCACTTCTTATCTTAGTAATTCTGCAGCAGGAAGGAACTGAGATTTTTATTGTCTCATTGGAATTTCTAAAAAAAATTTACCAAGGAATTGTATTTGCCCTTATAAGCCTAACCTGCCTGAGTCGGGACTGTATCTTCCCAATCCTGACCTGGGGTACAGTCCAGAACAGTCCAAAAAAAAAGCCAGTTCGGCTGGGGCTGGAGAGATGGCCTAGCGGTTAAGAGTGCCGACTGCTCTTGCAGAGGACCCGGGTTCGATCCCCAGCACGCACATGGCGGCTGAGAACCGTCCATAACTCCAATTCCAGGAGAACTCCAGTTCCAGGGGAATCCGACGCCCTCTTCTGACCTCCGCGGCATTGCATGACACAGGTGCACAAACCTACATGCAGACAGTACATTCATACACATAAAATAAATAAATTAAATTAAAAAAAACCAAAAAACAAAAAAAACCCCAGTTCGGCTAATTGGAACCTGGAGTCTGTGTACTCTAGCACTATAACACTGATGGTGCAAATGTAAACTTTTCACTGGTGATAGTGACTAGGAAAGGGAAGGGTCTCCAAAGGAAAAGGCACATTTAACTCAGATACATTATCCTAAAGATTAGTGAATGTAACCCTGAATTGGTTTACTGGTCACTTCCTTTCCTTCTGAGTCTTGTGAAGCCCCTGCCAAGCTTGCTTTTCCTCTTGCCTCACTCAAAGGATATTGGCATTTCTCTTCACTCATTACTGCAGTCATCAGATTTTCTGCTCCTTTGGGTGCTAGAAAGTTGTTGAAAGTGGAAGACCAATAGGATGAGCACTGGGTTTGGATGCTGCTGTGGGCTAGCTATGTGATTTTGACCTAGACATTTAACCTCTCTGGGTCTGCTGTGTTGTTTTAGAATTTTTTTTTCCCCCTTCTTTAATTTTTATGTGTATGAGTGTATTGCCTGTATTTATGTAAGTATAGCCATGTCATGCAATGCAATGGAGGTCAGTTAGCTGCCACTTGGATGCTGAGAACCAAACCTGGAAGCTTTGGAAGAGCAGCCACTGCTCTTCAATGCCAAGCATTTCTTTTTTTTTTCTTCCTCTTTTTCTCTTTTTTGAGACAGGGTCTCCCTACAGCCCCAGCTGGCCTGGAACTCACCCTGCAGACCAGGCTGGCCTTGAAATCACAGAGATCCACCTGTCTCTGCCTCCTGAGTGCCAGAATCAAAGGCGTGCACCACCACGCCAGGCCCAAAGACGGTTCCCAGCCACCATGTGGGTGCTGGGAATCGAACTCGGGTCCTCTGCAAGAGCAGTCAGTGTTCCCAACTGCTGAGCCATCTCTCCAGCCCCAATGCCAAGCATTTCGCCAGCCCCTTTTTTTTTTAATTAAAAAAAAATTTTTTTATTTATTTCTGTATGTGTATGAATGTACTGTCTGCATGCAAGTCTGTGCACCCGTGTCGTGCAATGCCATGGAGGTCAGAAGAGGGTGTCGGATTCCCCTGGAACTGGAGTTCTCCTGGAATTGGAGTTTCAGACGGTTCTCGGCCGCCATGTGGGTGCTGGGGATTGAACCAGGGTCCTCTGCAAGAGCGGTTGGCGTTCTTAACTGCTAGGCCATCTCTCCAGCCCCTCACCAGCCCCTTTTTATGTTTGTTTTATCTGCTAGAAAACCAGTGGATTGGTTTAAAGTATCTCTCTGGTTGGGTTTGGTGGCAAACCTCTTTAGTCCCAATACTAGGGAGGCAAGAGGCAGGGGATCTCTGAGTTGTGGGCAAGCCTGAGCTAATACAATGAGGCCCTAACTAAAAAAGAAAAACCAATAAAAAAAACCCAAAAAGCAACCCAGGTATGGTGGTGCACACCTTTAATTCCAGGTAGAGTCAAGTGGATTTCTGTGAGATTGAGGGCAGCCTGGTCTACATGATGAGGTCCAGGCCAGTTGGGGCTACAGGGAGACCCTGTCTCAAAAATACAACAACACCACCAAAAAAAAAAAAGGAAGAAAGAAGGAATTTAAGCAAGCAAGCAGAAAAAAATTTAACACATACAAAATTTTATATATGCCTGGCTGTAGGAATTTTAGAAAATACTTAAAATGTAGGCATGAGCCATTAACTTTAAGCATATCTTCCTCAGAAAGTACAGCGCTCAGTGCACATGCAATGCAGAATTAGTTGGGAGGTTTGTTTTTTTTTTTTTTTTTTTTTAAATGCTATGAATGAATGGTCATGCATGTAGGTCTATGCACCCGTGTACGTAGCTGCCACGGAGGTCAGAGAGAGGGCATCGGATGATCCCCTGGAACTGGAGTGAAAGATGGTTTCGCGGGCTGGGTGATGGCTCACGGTTAAACAGTCGACGCTCTTGCAGAGGACCCAGGTTGATTCCCATCACACCCACATGGTGCTAAGAAACAGTCTTTGATGCTCCAGTTCCAAGGGGAATCCGACTCCTCTTTTGACCTCCACAGATTGGCACGACATGGGTGCACCAACCTACATGCAGACAGTACATTCATCACATAAAAATAAGTAAATAGCCGGGCGTGGTGGTGGGGTGCCTTTAATCCTGCAGCCCTTGGAGGCAGAGGCAGTCGGATCTGTGTGAGTTCAATGCCAGCCCTGGTCACAGAGTGAGTTTCCAGGACGTCGGGCTACAGTGAGACCCTGTCTCGAAAAGACCAAAAAAAAAAAAATAAAAGTAAATAAATAAATTAAAAAAGTAAAAACTTAAAAAAAAATTGTTTTTTAATTTATATTTCTGTATGTGTATAATGTACTGTCTGCATGCAAGTTTTTTTTTTTTTTTTTTTTTTGGTCTTTTCCAGACAACGGGTCTCTCCCTGTAGCACCAGCTGTCCTGGAACTCACTCTGTAAGACCAAGGCTGGCCCTTGACCAACAAAGATTCCGCCTGCCTCTGCCCTCCCAATGCTTGGATGAAAGGCGTGTGCCACCACGCCCGGCATGCAGCAAGTTTATGCACCCGTGTCCGTGTCGGTAATGCCGCGGAGGTCAGAAGAGTGTGTCAATGCCCCTGGAACTGAGAGTTCGGATTGGAGTTTCAGATGGTTTACTCACCCCATGTGGGTGCTGGGATCGAACCGGGTCCCGAAGAGGCATTGGTGCTCTAACCGCTAGTTCCATCTCTCCAGCCCTGTGTGAGGTTTTTTTGAAGATGCTCAGTAGTGGTAGGCTACCAAGACAGCGTTGAGTAATTTGCCCCTGGAATTACTTGTGAGTCAAGTATGTAGTTGTTTACACCTCTAAGGCTTATTACAGCAAAGGGTACTTGGTAGAATGAGCCAGGGATGAGGCACAGTCAGAGCCTGGAGAATTCATACATTGATTTTTACTGTTCTTTCCATCAATAGATGGGCATGCTCAGCTCATTCCTTCCTCATTAGAGAAAGAATGGTGTAACCCAGTGCATGGTGTTTCTGCTTAGGGCAGTCTGCCCAAGGTTTTTAGTGGCTGGCTGCATAGTTATATTCTGTCCACCATGTACCAAAATTTCAGGCTTTCAGACGGAAGCAGATGTTTACCATATGCCATAGGTTTGTATGAGCAATTTGACACAGGAACCACTCTTTTTTTTTTTTTTTTTTTTGATCTTTTTAGAGATGGGGTCTCCCTGTAGTTCCAGCTGTCCTGGAACTCACTCTGTAGACCAGGCTGGCCTTGAACTCACAAAGATCCGCCTGCCTCTACCTCCCAAGTGCTAGGATTAAAGGCGTGCGCCACCACGCCTGGCAGGAACCACTCTTGATGTTTAGTTAATGATTGGAGTATAGGTTGCCAGGCATCAGCTGAGGGCTAACTTTGCAGATCTGTCCTTCTAAAGGTAATGATCATAAGCCTATCTCCTGCTTGCCCTGTCACTACATAAATGCAGTTTAGAAATAGTACTCCTGAGCCAGGCATGATGGTGCATGCCTTTAATCCCAGTGCTTGGGAGGCAGAGGCAGAGGCAGGTAGATCTCTGAGTTAGAGGCCATCCTGGTCTACATACTGAGTACCTGGCCAACCAGAGTCAGACCCTGTATCAAAACATATACAAGTGGTTTTGGTGATGCTTGAAATTCAACCTAGGGCCTTTGTAGATGGTAAAGGTATACTGTATCAGTGAGCTGAGCCCCAGCTGATTTTGGTTACCTTTTTATACTTAAGTATAAAAGTCTTGCAATAGTGTGAAGGGATCTATGTACAATTGTTGATTCTGTGAGTGTTTGGGTATCAGAGTACTTTTTCTACCTAACTTGCTTTTCTGGCATTTGGACTTTTTGTAACATTAGTATTTTAATCATCAAAGCAAAGAACTTTAAAGGGAATGGCCTACTGAACAGTATGCTACACATCTACCATATACTGGCTTTGAAATAGACAGCAGTTTGTCCTAAGATCATGCAGATGGTGACAGCAAGGACTGTTTGTTGTCAGGTGTCTTGATGGGTGAAAACAAATACTCAAAAGATTTGAAGGCAACAGACTGAGTAAAATGGATGGTCTGGGGATGTTTCTGTTTAAGGAATGTTTCTGAAGAACATAAGAAACTTTCCTTGGAGGAAGAAACCATATGGTTAAGAATCCGCTCCTTAACATTGAGGCTCATCAGTGGACTTCCAAGTCTTAACCACCCGCTGGAGCCAAAGAACTCCGAGAAGACTGCTGAGAATGGTGTGTCCTCCCGGATTGATATTCTTCGTTTACTCCTCCAACAGCTAGAAGTGGCCGTGGAGACGGGAAAGCGATTTATTGAGAAGGAAATTCAGGTACCATCAATAAGTATTTGCTATTTTAGGTTCAGCAATTGTACTTGTGACTATCTTTAATTTTAAAGGATAGTTAGTGGTTTCCTGAGTAGTCAAAAACAGCATTCTTCCAGCTCATAACATCCGTAGAGAAGCAGAATTTGGTACTCTTGAGACAGGGTGATTTCAGACTTTCTGTAGGTCTAGATTGGATAGGAAGTAAGCAAAGGGGTTTTTTGTTGTTGTTATTTTTGTTTTGTTTTTTCAAGTCAGGATCTCCCTGTAGCCCCAGCTGTCCTGGAACTCGCTTTGTAGACCAGGCTGGCCTTGAACTCACAAAGATTTGCCTGCCTCTGCCAAAGATTTGCCTGTCTCTAAAAAGACAAAAAAAAAAAATTTTTTTTTCTTTTGGAGAATAGGCTTTTGTTATATAGACCAGGTTGGCTTTGAACTCCTGCCTCAGCCTTTCTTGGGCTAGGATTATGGGCATGCCCCACCACTGCCGGCTTATAGGGCCTTTTGGGGTTTTTTGTTTTTGTTTTTGTTTTTGTTTTTTTTGTCTTTTCAAGACAGGGTCTCCCTGTAGCCCCAGCTGTCTTGGAACTCGCTCTGTAGACCAGGCTGGCCTTGAACTCACAAAGATCTGCCTGCTTCTGCCTCCTGGGTGGTAGGATTAAAGGCGTGTGTCAACACGCCTGGCCAAGTAATGGATTTTTATTAAGTGAGTGGAACAAGTTTTATACAGTAGTTATAAGTCTTATTTTCTTTTGTGTGAATTAAAGGGTATTATTTCCCCTTTCTTTCTAGTATCCTTTCCTTGGACCTGTACCTACCAGGATGAGTGGATTCTTTAATTCTGGCTGTTCTCAATGCCAGATAAGTTCCTTTTATCTTGTTAACAATCTATATGAGCTGGATACCAATGGTTTAGGTAAGTGTTTACTTGCATATATGTTTACTAGTTCTTTTTTAAAAATTTATTGAATCCAGGGCTGGGCCTGGTGGCACACACCTTTAATCCAGAACTCCACAGGGAAAGGCAGGTAATCTTTGTGAGTTAAAGGCCAACCTGGTCTACATAGTGAGTTCCAGGCCACCTGGAGCTAAATGGAGACCCTGTCTCAAAAAGATCCCCCACAAAATTAATAAATCCAATAAAGTGTCTAAAACCTCAGATTTTTAGAAAAGTGCAGTAGCCCTAAGCTTGAAGCATTCTAATGGTTTACTTTAAAAATTTTTATTAGGGCTAGAGACATGGCTTAAAAAGAACTTTAATATTTTACATGCATGCCACAGTGTGTATGTGTAGGTCAAATTGTTAAAAAAAAATTCTAGCTGGGCATGGTGACACATGCATTTAATCCTAGCACTTGGGAGGTAGAGGTAGATTTGCAGATCTTTAATCAAGCACTATGTTAATATTGTAATATCAAAATATGTCGCATTATTTAAAATGTTCAAATTGAATAGATTAAAAGAAAGTTTTTAAATGCTAAAAAAAAAAAAACTCACTTTGTGAGTTCAAGGCCAGCCTGGTCTACATAGTGAGTTCCAGGACAGCTGGGGCTACGGGAGACCCTGTCTCAAAAAAGACCCCCCCCAAAATTTTTTTTTTGTTTCTCAATTTCAGAGGATACAGTGGAGATACAAGAACGAATAGAAAATAGTCTTACGTCTCTACTAGAGCAATTAAAAGGTAAGTTCTTACTGAAAATTGCTAAATTGTGTCTGGATGTCTGACAATAGCTCCATTTAAAAAAAAATGTATATATGTATATATATAGGGGCTGGAGAGATAGCTCAGCAGTTAAGAGCACTGCTCTTCCAGAGGACCTGGGTTCAATTCCCAGCACCCACATGGTGGCTAAGAACCATCTTGGGCTGGATGTGGGGCACATGGCTTTAATCCAAGCACTTGGGAGGCAGAGGCAGTCGGATCTCTCTGAGTTCAAGGCCAGCCTGGTCTACATAGTGCGCTCCAGGCAAGCTCCGGGCCAGCAGGGACTAAAGGGAGACCCTCTCTCAAAAAAGAATCCTCCCCCCTTGCTGGGCATGGTGGCGCACGCCTTTAATCTTAGCACTTGGGAGGCAGAGGCAGGCGGATCTCTGTGAGTTCAAGGCCAGCCTGGTCTATATAGACAGCTACAGGACAGCTGGGGCTACAGAGAGACCCTATAGACAAAAACAAACAAACAAACACCAAAACAACACCAACAACAAAAAGAATCCCCCCAAAAACTGTGTGTGTGTAAGTTATGATAGGTGTTGAATATAAATAACACATATATTTAGAACAGAAAAAAAGATAATTCATGGATTAACATACCATCCAAACACCTGTGTCTATACCAAAGTAACCTACCATAACAATTAGTACTGTTTAAATACCTATATATCTAATTGCTTGTGCTTCATTAGTAGTATTGAAAGGTTATTCCTGGACAAACTGTCAACCCATGAAAGGAAACAGCCAGAATTGACCAGTGTCCAAAATGACAGCTCCAGAGAAAGACTATTTTGCTTCTCATCCACCTGTGCCCCTTTTCTAAGCCTAGGGAATAATCTGCAGAAGAGGGGGGCGTGGTAGAATGTAAGGGCTACGATAGGAGTGAATGGTGAAACTACAGCAATATAGACTGGATGCTTATTTGATCAACTTGATTGTACATATAAGCCCCCCCCCAGATGGATGGTGGCTGTGTGGGTTTGGGCAAAACTGATTGCAAATTGGTTTTACCTGAAGGATGCTTGTACTCATAAATTATTACTTATTGTTAAAATATGAAAAGATGGCTCAGTGGTTAAGAGCACTGACTGCTCTTGCAGAGGACTGAGGTTTGATTCCCAGCACCCACATGGTGGCTAAGAACCATCTTTGATTCCAGTTCCAGGGGAATCCGACGCAAAAAAATAAATAAATAAAAATTCATTATTTACTGTTTAAATTTTAAACATTTTCCTATTTTTTTAAATTATCTTTTAAAAATTTTTATTTTATAATAATTTCTTTTTTTTTTTTTTTTATTTTATCCAGGGTCTTCCAGCACATGGTCTCCCTGTAACCGTAGACCTGGACACTCACTTGTACGACCAGCTGAGCCTGAACTCACAAAAAGATCCACCTGCCTCGCCCTCCCAAGTGCTAGGATTAAAGGCGTGCGTCACCACGCCCAGCTATTTTTTTTTTTTTAGCATTCCAGGCTTACCTAAAGCTTGCTATATAGCCCAGGTTGATCTTGAACTTAAGTTCCTCTTACCTTAGCCTCATGATAGCCATGTAATATCATGCCCTGAAGTTAAAAGTACTAGATAACTGTTATAAATTGGTACCCAAATAGATGTGTTCTTTCCTAGTCCTAGTTTTCCAGACTCTACAGTTTGGAGTTAATAGTCTCAGAACTTATGCATGACTATGTTTATATGTGTGTACGGTAGGAGTGTGTAGGCATTGTATTTTTTTTTTTGGTCTTTTTTTAAAATTTTATTTATTTTTGTATGTGTATGAGTGTACTGTCTGCATGTAGGTTTGTGCACCCGTGTCGTGCAATGCCACGGAGGTCAGAAGACAGTTCCCCTGGAACTGGAGTTCTCCTGGAATTGGAGTTACAGACGGTTCTCAGCCGCCATGTGGGTGCTGGGGATCGAACCCGGGTCCTCTGCAAGAGCAGTCGGTGCTCTTAACCGCTAAGCTATCTCTCCAGCCCTTTTGGTCTTTTTGAGACAGGTTCTCCCTTTAGTCCCAGCTGGCCTGGAGCTGTCTATGTAGACCAGGCTGGCCTGGCCTTGAACTCAGAGAGATCCGCCTGCCGCTGCCTCTCTGCCGCCTCTGCTGCCTCTGCCACCTCTGCCACCTCTGCCTCCTGAGTGCTGGGATTAAAGTTGTGTACCACCATGCCTGGTATGTAATTTTTTAATATATGAAAAGATATAATACATGCATTTCTAAATTTTTGTTATATTGGATACTTTTTATGCCAATTTTATATTTATTCACACATATATATGTATATCTCCCATTCAACTTCAAAGATGCATAATATTCTATACTAGTATATCAGTATACCCAACTTATATTGTTTGTTTGTTTGTTGGTGTTACTATATAGCCCTGGTTGGCCTATAACACTGGGTAGATCAGGCTGGCCTCAAACTCACAGAGATCTGCATGCCTTTGCCTCCTGAGTTTTGGAACTAAAGGTATATACTACCGTACTCGCACACAATTATTTATTTATTTATTTATTTATTTGGTCTTTTTTGAGACAGGATCTCCCTTTAGTCCCAGCTGGCCTGGAGCTCGCTCTGTAGATGAGGCTGGCCTTGAACCACAGAGATCCTCCTGCCTCTTCCTACTTCCCAAGTGCTGGGATTAAAGTAGTGTGCCACCATGCCCGGCTTGATAGTTCATTTTTTTAAATAATTTTTTTAATTAAAATAAATTATTATCGTGTGCAAGTGCGTGTATGGAAGTCAAAGGACAACTTTCTGGAGTCAGTATTCTCTTTCCATTTTTGTTTGGGTTCTTGGGATTTTTAGTCATCAGTCTTTTGTGGGAAGCCCTTTAACCCACTAAGCTGTCTAGTCAGCCCCCCCCTTTTTTTTAGTACATGACATTTTAGCTATGTGTTCCTCTAATGACCACATACAGACTGCATTATGTAGAACCTCAGAAATTTGTATTTTGGGACTCAATATTTATTTGAATAGTTCCTTGGATTTAAATTCCTAAGAATAAAAGTGTTTGGAGAGTAGATATAGGCATTTAAAAATCTGTTAGATCCTTCTTTTCAGTAACCCGTATCACCTTTTACTTTATTGCCCAGATGAAGAATATATGACAATTTAAAGATAGTTAAGAGTGCAAGAATAGCTGGGCATGGTGGCTCGTGCCTTTAATCTTAGCACTCGGGAAGTAGGTGGATATCCGAGATTGAGGCCAGCCTGGTCTACATACTAGGTTCCAGGCCAGCTGTGGCTACAGAGAGACCCTGTCTCAAGAAAAATTATTTTTGGCATGTGCATGTTTCTGTACATGTGTGAAGTGGCCAGAAGTTGATGTGTCTACTTCTATCAGTTTCCACTTGACTCCTCGAGAGGCCAAGCCACTCTCTGATTTTGCTAGCCAGTGAGTCCCAGGGACCTGGCTGTGTCTGTTCTACCTCCTGTCTGCTCCCCCTGTCCTCCCTTAGGCTGTGCTGTCATGCCAGCTTCTGTGTGGTGGTGCTGCTGAGCCTTGCTTAGTCCTCAAGCTTGGTGACAGCTATTAGCTGACTGGGCATGTGTACAGTGTAGTTTCTCAATCCTTCAGGCCCTAATGGCACAAGTTCTTCCGAATCATTCACTTTTTTTTTTTTTTTTTTTTTTTTTTTAATTATGTCTGATACATTTAGTGATAAAATATGACATCTGTACTTTTTGGTATTTTTGAGACAGGGTCTCCCTTTAGTCCCAGCTGGCCTGGAGCTTGCTTTGTTGACCAGGCTGGCCTTGAACTCTGCCTTCCAAGTGCTGGGATTAAGGGCCAAATCATTCATTCCTAATCTTGGAAATTTATGATGATCTCTTTGAAATGACTTAGCTGATGTTTAGGCCACAGCAGGTTTCATTTTTAAGGCTGCTTTTCTCTATTTTGAAGACTGGAATAATAAACAGATTTTTTTTTTTTATCTTGTGTGGAAGGGGCCTATGTGTTTATTTTGTAGTGCTAAAGTTGGAACCTTGAGCAAGTGCGCTACTACTGGGCTACACTTCTATTCCACTATAGCTTTTTAAAAATTTTTTTATTTTTTTTTTATGTGTATGAGTGTACTGTCTGCATGTAGGTTGGTGCACCCGTGTCGTGCAATGCTGCAGAAGTCAGAAGAGGGCATCGGATTCCCTGGAACTAGAGTTAAAGAAGATGGTTCTTAGCCACCATGTGGATGCTGGGAATCAAACCTGGGTCCTCTTCAAGAGCAGTGGGTGCTCTTAACCGCTGAGCCATCTCTACAGCCCCTCCACTATTGATTTTAAAGAGCTTCAAATAGATATCCCTGCCACACTTGGTGGTACATGCCTTTAATTCCAGCACTCAGGAGGCAGAGGCAGGCAGATCTCTGTGAGTTGAAGACTAGCCTGGTCTATATAGGAGTTCTAATACAGGTGGGGTACAGGGAGATCCTTTCTCAAAAAAATTAAAATAAATAAAAATAGGTAGCCCTGATGCTTGGTTCATTGTAGAAAATTGGGAGGGCTTGCTTCTGGATTATGTTTTTATAGTCCTTATTCTCAGATTATACATTGTATTGCTACAGTAATGAAACATAAGGTAAGTAAAACAGAAATTATTTTTCTGTCCTCAGATGTCTTCAGTAAATGTAAAGGCGAGCTCTTAGAAGTTAAAGATGGTAACCTGAAAACACATCCTACTCTTTTAGAAAATCTAGTCTTCTTCGTTGAGGTATGTTTCTCTTCTTTTCTTGAGAAGCATGGCTTTTTCATGGTGTATAGGACCCTTTTCAGCAGTGGAGTGGGACTCATGTCTTTATACCTGCGCTCAGCCTCTTCTCCACCTGCGTTTATTAGAATAATCTAAATAATTTCTAAACCAGTTTCATATCTGCTTAGGCACATCTCCAGAATTCCTTTATTCTTCTTGAGCTTATCTGGATTCACTCCAAAATAGCTATTTTCTCTGTAGTCTCCTTTGACTATTTATAATATAGTTCAATCCCTCTGGCTTCTTTTAGTTGTTATTTATTAATTACTTAGGTATTCTCTATTATTAAGGGATAAAGCTAAAACTTTTTTTGAGACAGGCGTTGCTGTATAGCTAAGACTGGCTTCAGCCATCCTGCCTCAGTCACCCCTTGGGTGCTGGAGTTACTACATACATTTTCCACCATACCACCACACTGACAGCATATGTGTTTGGCCCTTTTACTTTTTTTTTTTTTTTGAGACAGGGTCTTGCCCTGGCTGGCATTGAAATCACAGACCCATTTCCTTCTGTCTCCCAAGTGCTGGGATTGAAGGCATGCACAACCACACCTGACCTACCCATATCTCTCTCTTTTAAAAAATTATTTTTATTTTATGTGTATGAATGTATTGAATGCATGTTTATAAGTGCATCAATGTTGTACGATGCCTGGGGAGGTCAGAAGAAGGTGTTGGTTTCCCTTGGAACTCGAGTTAGCTGCCATGTGGGTGCTGGGAGTTGACCCTGGGTCATCTACAAGAGCAGCCAGTGCTTTTAACTGTCAGGCCATCTCTCCAGCCCTGCTAGCCATATCTCTTTAACCTGAGTCTTTTTTTTTTTTCCCCCTGTGACAAGCTTGCTTTTCTCCTCCTGTTAGCCTGCATTGAAGGCAGTATGCTCTTTTTCTGGTGACTGGTACAGTATAAGTATTTACAAGATACTGAACATAAGTAGTATGACCCCACTGTAGTATATATAGGACATGTGTTTAAAAGCCCCTTTATACATTCAGGGTAAGTGTTGATCAGCTGGGAGAGTCTGAGGTTTGCTGTCAAATCTTACTTGACTGGCATGTGACAGAGACCCATATCATAAAGAATCTTTGGATCCCATGCCTAGGAATTTAGACTTTTCCCTGAACAAAATGTGAGTAGATTCCACTTTTGTAGAGCAGTGAAAGTCAGATGTAGAAGTGGAGAGTGAATTTAGATCTGGGTGCAGAGAACTAGAATGGATAGAGTTAAGAATGCTATAGTGTCTTGAGTTAAAATTTGTTTAATCTTTGCCTTTAACTGCTTCATAGATATCTATAATGCAACATGTATTGATGAATTTGAAAATTTTCCTCTTTCAGACTATTTCTATTGTCCTTTGGGTATCCAGTTACTGTGAGAGTGTCCTTCGACCATACAAATTAAATATACAGAAAAAGAAAAAGAAGAAAAAAGAAACCAGCATTGCTATGGTAATAACGATCTGGACACCTGCTGCCTTTTCTTTCTAGTTTTCCTGCATGTTGTGTCTTTAGGATCCTCTATGCACTTTTTTCTTTGGCAATATTTTGGTTTTTATTTTTTGACACAGGGTTTTATTGTAGCCTGAGCTAGCCTTGGTCCCACTATGTAAACCCGGCTGGCCTCAATCTCAGAGATGCAACCTGTCTTTGCCTCCTGAGTGCTAGGACTAAGGTGTGCACCACTACACCTGGCTCTACTGCAATCTTCTTTGGAGGGTCTTGGTACATTTCACAGGCTCATCTTAAGTATTAATCCTCCTGCCACAGATGTATACCACCATGCTTATTTTTTTTGTTTTTGAGATGGTCTCCATATGTAGCCCAGCTGTCTTTGAATTTACAATCTTCTGTCCCAGCCTCCTTAGAACTTATGTTTAATCAGAGTGTTTACAAAACAGTAATACTCAAGGTGTTCACATAAGAAATTTAATGATGGTACAAAAACACTTTCTAGTAAGGTTTGAATTCAGATTTTTCCACCCATTCCAGTTATGTCCTTTATAAAGAGTATAAAAAGACTTTCAAAATACTGGTTTCCTATGATACAGTTCTAATCTATAACACTTCCCCTAACCTTTTGATTTTGAAGAGTCTAGCTAGGTATGTGACAGCATATAGACACATAGTCTAGATTTGAAATTTCTTTAGATTCTGGTTAGACATAAACAACTGTCTTTTGTTTATTGTATCCCATTTTACTGGTGATTTCAGATTTCAGTATTTGGTTAGGAAGTATCTACCTCATTTAGGATACCGTGTAAAGATATCTGTTTCCTTCTGTCACTAAAAAGCCACATTTGGTGTTTGGTTCCCATATCCATGGGAGTGACTCACAACTGCCTGTACCTCCTGCTCTAGGGAGGTCCAACATCTTCTGGCCTCCACAGGCTCCCCACACATAACATGCCTCTCTCTCCCCTCTTTTTCTCTCCCCACCTTCTGGACTACACAGGCTTCTCACACACACACACACACACACACACACACACACACACACACACGCACGCACGCACGCACGCGCGCACAACCTTGACAAACAAAAAAGTAAGCTATGGAGCTGGCGTGTGCCATCACCACACAGTTTCTTACCCATTGGCTTTAGCAGCCATTGGTATTAGAATGGACTTGCACTTTTTCTTACACTGTTTCTTACACTACTATGTTCCAGACTGTGATTGGATGGAATGGGGAGGGGAGTGGGGGTGTGGCAGTGCTGGAAGATCAAACTCAAGGCCTTGCATATGCTAGACAAGTGCTCTCTATCATGTCAGCACATTCCCAACCTTTGTTTTTTCGAAGTCTTGCTATGTAATTTAACCTGGTCTGGGGGCTAGTTGAGAGGACGGCCTGGTCTTACAGAGGACCTGGGCTCAGTTCCCAGCACCCACATGATGGCCAACAGCTGTTAGCAACTCCAGTTCCTGGGGATATGGTGCCATTTTCTGGCCTCCATGAGCATCATATATGTGGGTGCATGTACATGCAGCCAAAACACTCATATACATAAAACAAAAATAACAAAAAAGATTTTATTAAGAAAAAACATTTACACTGATCTAGAACTTACTATATAGTCTAGATTGGCCTTGAACTTGATCTTCAGTTTCTGTCTGCCTGGTGCTGGCATTATATGTGCCTCACAATGCTTGGTTTGTACTATTACTACTAATAAGAAAGTTTTGTTCCATATACCCATATAATAAACACTGTTGCCGGGCGTGGTGGCGCATGCCTTTAATCCTAGCACTCAGGAGGCAGAGGCAGGCGGATCTTTGAGTTCAAGGCCAGCCTGGTCTACAGAGTGAGTTCCAGGACAGCTGGGAGCTACAGGGAGACCCTGTCTTGAAAAGACTAAAATATAAAAAAATTAAAAATAAATAAACACTGTTATTTGAAAACGTTTATGGTCTTGGGGCTGGAGAGATGGCCTAGCGGTTAAGAGCACTGACCACTCTTACAGAGGACTGGGGTTCGATCCCCAGCACCCACATGGCGGCCGAGAACTGTCTGAAACTCCAATTCCAGGAGAACTCCAGTTCCAGGGGAGTCCGACACCCTCTTCTGACCTCCGTGGCATTGCACGACAAGGGTGCACAAACTTGCATGCAGACAGTACATTCATACACAAACAGAAATAAAAATTAAAAAAAAAGAAAATGTTCATGGTCTTAATATAAAACTGACTTCTGAGCAATTTTGTAACATTAAGTAATTGTTCAGACACTGCTGGGTGTTACTATTCATTGAATAACAAAAGGCAATTAGACTTGAGTAAGGTACCAAAACCTACTTCCCTTTACTTTAGTTCCTTTTAAATAGTTCAAGCTATTTATTATTTTTATTATTGGTCGTTTAGAGACAGGGTCCACCCTGTCGACCCAGCTGTCCTAGAACTCACTATGTATACCAGGCTGGCCTTGAACTCAGAGATCCACCTGCCTCTGCCTCCCAAGGGCTGGGATTAAAGGCATGTGCCATGATGCTCGTCATAATATGAAACAAGAAAAAGTATAATTTAACAGATCACAAGCATGAAATTTGAGAGTGGTGGGCAGAGCTGCTTTTTTGTGCTCACTCTCTCTCTGAGATGGTCTTGCCTGGTTTTTTTGGTTGTTTTTGTTTTGTGTTTGTTTGAAAGACAAGGTCTTGTATATCAGGAGGTTGGTCTCAAACTGAGTGTCCTGGAAATGGAACTCTGGGCTTTGTGTATGTAGGCAAGCACTAAATGAACACAGTCACGTCCTTAGTTCCATGAAAGTATAGTTCCAGCTAGCCATGGGGTGCATGACTTTAATTCCAGCACTCAGGAGGCAGAGGCAGGTAGATCTTGAGATCGAGGCCAGCCTGGTCTATATAGTGAGCTCCAGGCTAGCTGTGGCTACAGGGCAACCCTGTCTCAAAAGACAAAGAAGAAAAGAAAAAGTACAGTTCCAAAACTTATCAGTTAGCCTTGGATTTGGGATTTTTTTTTTAATTTTTTTATTTTTGTATGTGTATGAATGTACTGTCTGCATGTAGGTTTGTGCACCTGTGTCGTGCAATCCCGCAGAGGTCAGAAGAGGGTGTTGGATTCCCCTGGAACTGGAGTTAAAGACGGTTCTCAGCCGCCATGTGGGTGCTGGGGAATGAACCCAGGTCCTCTGCAAGAGTGGTCAGCACTCTTAACCACTAGGCCATGTCTCCAGCCCCTTGGATTTGGGATTTAAAAAAAAAAATTTTATAGTAAGGTATTTTAGTGAGGAGGGATTGTGTGATGGTTTTGTTTTTTGATTTACTAAAAAATGTTTTTCCTTTTTCTGGTTATTAAAATAACCTATGGGGGCTGGAGAGATGGCTCAGTGGTTAAGAGCACCAACTGCTCTTACAGAGGACCTGGGTTCGATTCCAGCACCCACATGGCAGCTAAGAACCATCTTTAAGCTGGGTGCGGCAATGCATGCCTTTGACCTAGCACTCACTATGTGAGTTCTGTGCCAGCCTGGTCTACAGAGTGAGTTCCAGGCCAGCTGTGGAGCTATAGGGAGACCCTGTCTCAAAAAAAAACAAAAAACAAAAACGATGATAATGTGAACCATGTGAATATAGTGATTAAGTACATTCCAGCAGAGTGAAAACTCATATTTTAGTGAGGAACTCTTGAGTGTTATGCTGTGTAGGTTTTGAGATGAGTGTGGTGGCATTTAGGAGCTAAAGTCATGAAGGTCTAGAGTTTGAGGCGAGCCTGGTCTATATGAGATTTACCTTAAAAAAATTGCAACTTGCCTATTTTTTTGTCGTTTGTTTTCACTTTGGGTATTGGACATCTTTTTATGTCAATAAAATTAGATGTATCATGGGGCTGGAGAGATGGCTCTTGCAAATCGGGTCCTATGCAAGAGCATCGACTGCTCTTGCATAGGACCCGATTTGCAAGTATTTTGTTAAGAATTTTGCATCTGTGTTTATTAATGAGATGGGTCTATAGTTCTCCTTTTTGGTTGTATCTTTGCCTTGTTTTGGTAATAGAGTGATGCTGGCTTCATAGGAGGAATTTGGGAGAATTCCCTCTGTATCCTTCTAAACAATTTCAGTAATAATGGTTGTAAGTCTTTCTGAAATGTTTTATAGAATTCTGCCATGAAACCATCTGTGCCTCGGCTTTTTTTAGTTGGGAGGTTTCTTATTACATCTTCAATTTCTTTACATAATATGAGTCTGTTTAAGCTGTTGATCTCTTCTTGGTCAAGCTTTGTTGATTCCCAGGATTTCAGATATTCATCCATTTCTCCTAGGTTTTCAAACTTAGTATAGGTTTTTGAAATATTCCCATATGATTGTCTGGATCTTCTCATTGTCTGTTGTGATAGTTCCCCTTTCATCACAGGTTCTATTGATTTGGAGTTGGTCTTTTTTATTAACTGGACTAGAGATCTGTCTATCTTGTTTATTTTCTCAAAGAACCAAGTTTTGGATTCATTGTTTTGGTTTTTTTTTTTGTATTGTTTTCTTTGTTTTTATTTCATTGATTTCTTGCTCTGATTTTTGTTATTTCTTCCTGTCTGTTGCGTTTAGGGTTCATTTGTTGTTGTCTCTCATGTTTTTAGCTGCAGTGTTAGATCGTTCACTTGTGCCCTTTCTGTTTTTCTGATGTAGGCACCCAGGGCTATAAACTTACTTCTTAGGAATGCTTTTAAAGTATCCCATAGGTTTTGTTGTGTTGTATTATCATTGTCATTCAGTTCCAGGAATGCTTTTTTTTTCTCTTTCTTCTTTCTTTCTTTTCTTTCTTTCTTTCTTTCTTTCTTTCTTTCTTTCTTTCTTTCTTTCTTTCTTTCTTTCTTTCTTTCTTTCTTTCTTTCTTTCTTTCTTTCTTTCTTTCTTATTTTTCTCCTTCCTTCCTTCCTTTCTTTTTCTTTCTTTTT
>VZQC01001459.1:1101583-1198762 GCA_009823505.1 Rhizomys pruinosus
GTGTATGTACGTATGCGCACACAGAGGAACTGCATTTTGAGAGCAGTTTCTAACTGATGTGGGGAAAGGGCAGATTTGAAGCTTATTGCAAGAGTTCTGGTCTCCCAAATTTATTGTGTTCCTCTGCTTATTTAAAGTTAGTGTTTACTGAATAACTTATAGTGACAAAGTGACTTCCCTGGAAGGTGATTTTAACTTTCAAAGTGGACTGAACTATATCTGTGTACATTTTTTTTTTTTTTTTTTGAGACCAGGTTTCATGTAGCCTGGGCTTGTTCTCAAATTAGCTGAAGCTGGCCTCCCACTATGGAATCCTTTTGCCTCCACTTACCCAGTTCTGCAATTATAGGATGTACCAACCACACGGTTTTGGTTGTATAAAGTTTAAGAACAGTAGTAAACAAAGTATATGCTATAAAAACTAAGAATATTCTATAGAGTGAAAGTAATCCCTGCTTGTTTACACATTGATGTCAGTTTAATGTGGTTCACCAATGTTGCTACTTAGCTAAAGGACCAGAAGTTAGGCAACACAGCGTACCACATTATAATTCACTAGAGTGTGTCAATACCAGTAGAAACTAATAAAAATTGTGCCTTATGCTGAGATCATCTTTTTCCCCTAGCACAATGGAGTCTATTCCAACCTTGATTCAAAAAGAGTGTCAAAGTGTAATTTGAGAAGCAAATGCCTTCTGATCTGTTTAACCAAAACACCAAAATTTTTATTTGATCAGAATTACATCTGTCAAGGCCCTGGCAGTACCTTGCTCTCTGTAGCACCTATTCCTTCTGAGGGGCATTTTGTTAGCCATCCTGAGTGAGCACTCAGGCTCTCTCTGGACTGGCTCTGCATGGTGGAGCAGCATGAACATCCAGGTTTACTCAAGGCTCAAATTTCTGGTTCAGTACCACTTTTTTCCACCACCCCTTTATATCCCACAGGGGGCTCACAGCCTCCCAGTCCCCAGCAAACCCTGAAAGCCAGCCTGAGTGCCTTCTCACAGCTCCTCCTTCTCGGCTCCCTTCTTCTGGAAGGCAGTCAGGATGTTTAAACTCTTCTGGAGCCCTTCCTTCTTCCCATCACTCATCTTGTTCTTCTCAATCAGCTTGGTGATCCTGGTCATCTCTGAGGCTGGGAAGTCCTCACCTTGGTCTAAGATCTTCCCCATAATCTTCAGGTACTGTTCTGCCCACTTCTTCTCACTCTCCTTCACAGCTGAGAGGTTGTCCTGGCCCTGTTTCAGGAGGGTCTGGCGTGCCTCCACACTAGAGGCCTTGATGAACTCGCCTGCCAGGGCATCATAAGCAGGCAAGCAGCCAGGCATACCTAGGTAGACTCCTTGTCCCTTTAACCAGCGCTGGATGGCTCCCACTTTCACTGCCCCACTGTATGGGACTGGGTTCTCAAAGTCCCCATCCCGGAAGAGGTAGAAGACTGGATAGTTCTCTTTGTCCAGCTTGTATTTCTCACTCAGCTCCATGTTCAGTTTGTCCCCGTAGTCTGTGAACAGAAACCAAACATAAGGAACCCATGGCAGAGCCACTGCTGTGGCAGAGCACTGCTTTGGCAGAGCCCTGCTTTGGCAGAGCCGTGCTGTGACAGAGCCCTGCTGTGGCAGAGCCCTGCTGTGGCAGAGCCCTGCTGTGGGGGCTGCTGAACAGATGGAAAAGCCAAAGTTTCTGTGCAATGCGAGGTCTGGCCACAGACCTTGGTCTGAATCCTTTTGCCGTGTCCTAGCTGGGTGGCTTTAGTCATGTCCTTCACTGTTTCTGATCTTCACTTTTCTGGAAAATGGGAAGAGTCCTGGATATCTATGTTCACCACAGATACTAGGTGTAAAGACCTAGGTATGACTGAGATTATCAAACTCTAATCTACTTCAATGAGTTTGTATTCCAAGAATGAGAAGAGAGCTAAGAAACAAGGTAAAAGGGCTGGAGAGATGGCTCAGCGGTTGAGAGCACTGGCTGCTCTTGCAGAGGACCTTGGTGCTGGGCGTGGTGGCGCACGCCTTTAAAAAAAAGAGAGAGAAAAGAAGGTAACATAAGACACTGGTGTCACAATGAAAATAGAATAGGCCGATGGGAATAGTGCCTGGGTGAGAAAGCCCACAGCATCATGGCACCAAAGGCTCTGTGGGAATGATAGCAGCTGAGGGACCTCAATGCAGGGGTGCTAGCCACATTGAGATCTGGAAGGACTGTCTCAGGGAGAAAGGATTACAAGTGCAAAAGTTCTGGGCAGGGACTGAGCTTAGAGGATGTAAGCCTTACACAGCCAGTCTGGTAGGGACTTTGTAGAAGGAAAGGAAGTTAGAGTATGTAGTGGCACCAGTCCTTGGCACACAAAAGGCTGTCAGGAGGACCAGTAAGGAAATGTGTACATCCATATGGCAGAGTGAAATGCGTAATATATGGGAGTTGAAGATTCTTCTCAACAGGCAGTGGTCCCCGGGGCTAAGCCTGTGACAAATGATTTCTCATGCCTTGAAAGAAGAAATAGTCAAGACCAGCTCTACTAAGTAGTAATGCTAGATGTGTGGGGCTCCAATCTTAGTTCTGCCATTTAGCTTTTCTACTAACTTCAGCAAATTACTCTTAAGCATTTGAAAAACAGAGGTTAGTACTTCCCTCATAGATTTTTTCAGTACCATAACATATACATAAAATATTTAGCACGGTGGCCTGGCACACAGTAAATATGGGATGGATGTCAGTTGTACTGTTATTAAAAAAGCTCCAAGGGAACTGATTAGAAATTGAGTATTGATCTGATGCCCCGGAGATGTGTGCCAGTCATCTCTGCATCCAGACTCTAGGAAGTTCCCAGCTTCCTTGAGAATCATAGCATTCTAGCTGGGAGGACAGACAGAAAAGAGGCTGCTGCACCAGGAAAACACCTAGATGGAGGGTTTTTGTTGTTTTGTTTTTGAGACAGAGTCTCTCTTTAGTCTCAGCTGGCCTGGAACTTACAGAGATCCACCTGCCTCTGGCTCCCAAGTGCTAGGATTAAAGGCGTGCACCACCATGCCTGGCAGATAGGTGGAGTTCTGAATGAGCCCTTTCTTACCCCATGGCCTGAGAAGTCACCTGATGCTGGTTTTCAAACCTAAAACAGATAATACATCTTGCTTCTCCTAAAACACCCGAAAGACTGTAAAGCACTACATGTTGGTGATATTACCACGAAAGTTGTCACACATTTCCACTAAATGCCAAAACCAACAGTTTGGGCATAAAAGCAGAAATGAAGACAGGAGGAAGCTAGCACCCTGCCTCTGTTCACCTCCCTACAAGGAAGAGGTCCCAGCTCTCATCAACAGGTGGTTGGTGGGTTTAGCAGGGGGTATCTCTTCCCTCAGATGCTTGCAAGGCTGAGCTAAAGACCCAAGGGGTGGATGCCAGATTCCTTGACAGGGCACAGAACCATCTTTCCTCACAAACAACTCTAACAGAAAGGTACTGGGTATCCCCCTCTGAGCAGGAAGGCAATTCCTACTTTCCTCCCTCTCTCCCCTTCCCAGTTGTCTTGGGCTTATCCATACCTGAGATCCCCACCTCTGCCACCAAGAGATCATCACTGGAGGCCGAGTTTTCAGCCAGACGCTTGAACTCATCCTGCTTCTCACCGTAGGGGTACTGGGTGTCGAACTTCACCAAGACGAACTTGCTTTTGGGAATGACCTGAGGGCGCATAGAGCTGAGCAAGTGGGGTGTTCCAGGGACCTTTAGGGCTAATTCCCCTTCCCAAGGGGCCCCTGTTTTAAAAAAACAATAGAAACAAGCCTACAAAGGAGACAAGCTCTCCCAACATTATATTCATACATTTACCCACTGATTCACATAATAACAATTTAGCATGTATGTACTTGTTATATGCTGGTGGCTTATGAGGTATATGTTTACACCAGTAAAAGACTTATTATGGAGCTAGAGAGATGGTTCAAGAGTTAAGAGTGCAGACCGCTCTTGCAGAGGACCAGGGTTCAAATTCCCAGCACCCACATGGCAGCTAAGGACTGTCTTTAACTCCAGTTCCAGGGGAATCCGACACCCTCTTCTGACCTCCGCAGCATTGCACAACACAAGTGCACCAACCCACATGCAGACAGTACACTCATACACATAAAAAAAGAATAAAAAAAATTTTTAAAGACTATTATAACCCATCTAAAATAATACAAAGTTGTAGATAAAAAGAGCTAAGGCCTTCTCCATTTCAGTAAGGCCAAGGAAACCTTGGCATCCGCTCCTCTGTCCCATCCCAAAAGGCCCTTCTCAGTAAACAGTGAACCATGAATCTGATAAAAGCAAACAACCACATAAAGGTGTCTGTGCCATTCAGGATGCTTTGACTACAAGACAGGCTTGGAAGTCAGTATCTTCTCCCAGGAACCAGAGTTCCCTTTAGCCACATCTCTCAGTTTTACACTGTCAGCCACAGTTGTTATTTTGGTCCTTTTAAGACAGGGTCTCCCTGTACCCCAGCTAGCCTGAAACTCACCATGCAGACCAAGCTGGCCTTAAACTCAAGAGATCTGCCTGTCTCTGCCTCTGCCAGGATTAAAGGTGTGTGCCACCACACATGGCTAGAGTTTTAATTTTAATTGCAGTAAAATTAACCTAATATTCAAGAGTCACCATCTTAGCATATAGAGTTCAGTCAGGCATGGTGATACATGCCTGTAATCCTAGCACTTAGGAGGCAGAGGCAGGAGGATTACTCCAAGTTGGAGGCCGCCAGCCTGGTCTACAGAGCAGGACCACGGACAACTGAAAAGGGAAACCAGCCTCTATACACATATCACATGCACGAGAACAGGGCCAAGAAATCAAAAGAAATCTTCAGGAAACACATTTTTCCAGCTCAGTTTGTCCAATAAACATTCACCGAATATTGTTAAGGAATTGATTCAAAGTGTGTGGGGGGGGAGCCTTTTGTATAATTTACTGTATTAACAGTGTAACTTAATTGTTATTACTATCTAGTTTCCTCAAAGAACTAGATAGTTCATTGCCTGGAAGGAAAACTTGTACCCATTAAACAGTTCCTCCCAGTCTTGGCCCTAGCTGTCTCTACATGTTTGCCTGCTCAAGTGGAATCACTTAATTCTGGGTGGTGTCTGAGTTCTTTGCCTAGCCTTTGTAAAAAACTTTCTCATCCTATGGGGAGGGTGGGGGGTAGGGGGATAGCTCAGCAGTTAAGAGCACTGACTGCTTTTGCAGAGGACCAGATTTTGACTCCCAGCACCCAGGAAGCATGCCAGAAAACAACAGTCTGTAATTCGAGTTCCAGGGGATCTGACACCATGACCTCCTCTGGCACTGCACAACATGGGTAAACTTATACAATGCAGGCAATACACTCATACGTATAAAAAAAGAAAATATTAAAAAAACCCACTTATGTATAGCATGTGTCAGTACTTCATGACACTTTTTTCTTTTTCCCTTTTCCAGAGACTGGGTGTATGAGGCCTAGCCTGCCTCCCATTGGTTGGAATGGCTCAGTATCCTAAGCGGTGGGATTACAGGCACGCACCACCACATTCAGCTTAATACTTTATACCTTTTTTTTGGCCAAGTAAACCACATATTAACTGGCAAACATTTGAGTTGATTCTACCTTTTGGTAACTTAAATGACATAGCCAGAACATTCACAGATGTTTTATTTGAATGCCCAAATTCAATTCTGGGGTTACCAGGAATAGAACTAAAGGAGTTTATAATAGTGACTCTAGCCGGGTGTGGTGGCACACGCCTTTAATCCTAGCACTGGGGAGGCAGAGGCAGGCGTATCTTTGTGAGTTCAAGGCCAGCCGGTCTACAGAGTGAGTTCCAGGACAGCTGGGACTACAGCGAAACCCTGTCTCGAAAAGACAAAAAAAAGTGACTCTAACTTTCTGAAGAACCCAAAACTTTTGTTTTTTTCCCAATGGACATATTTTATCTAAAAAGCTGCTCTTTGATCAGGAATACTGTCTTCCCATCTTCCTTCAACTTTTGCTTATATTCATTTTTATTATTTTAAATGGTGTGGGGTGTGCGTGTGTAAATAAGCACACGTGCTCTTGGAGGTCGGAGGCATTGAATCCCCCTGAAGTTATTCTGCTTGGTTGTGAGTTATCTGACATGCGTGCTTGGAACCAAATTTGGGTCCTCTGCAAGAGCAGTACCTGCTCTTACCCACTATCTCTATCTCTCTTCTAGCCTCCTCCATCGACTTTTTCTTTAATTTTATTTGTTTATTTATCTGTATGAATGTACTGTCTGCATGTAGGCTTGTGCACCCGTGTCGTGCAATGCCGAGGAGGTCAGAAGAGGGGGTCAGATTCCCCTGGAACTGGAGTTAAAGATGGTTCTCAGCCGCCATGTAGATGCTGGGGATTTAACCCGGGTCCTCTGCAAGAGTAGTCGGCACTTTTTTTTTAATCAATTTTTTAAAATTTTATTTTTTATGTGTATGAATGTACTGTCTGCATGTAGGTCTGTTGCAACTGTGTTATGCAGTGCTGCGGAGGTCAGAAGAGGGCGTCGGATTCTCCTGGAACTGGAGTTCTCCTGGAATTGGAGTTACAGATGGTTCTCAGCCGCCATGTGGGTGCTAGGGATCGAACCCGGGTCCTCTGCAAGAGCAGTCAGTGCTCTTAACCATTAGGCCATCTCTCCAGCACCAACTTTTTATTTTTCTACTTCACTGGTCCCATTACCATCTGATTTTAATCATGTTTTTTTTTAATTTTTTTTTTTATTAATTTTATTTCTGTATGTGTATCAATGTACTGTCTGCATGCAGGTTTGTGCACCCGTGTCGTGCAATGCCGTGGAGGTCAGAAGAGGGTCTCGGATTCCCCTGGAACTGGAGTTCTCCTGGAATTGTAGTTTCAGACGGCTCTCGGCCGCCATGTGGGTGCTGGGGATCAAACCCGGGTCCTCTGTAAGAGCGGTCGGTGCTCTTAACCACTAGGCCATCTCTCCAGCCCCTACCATCTGATTTTCATCACAGGTAATCACTGTATGATATCAAGCTGACATACTCTTTCTTTTTTTTTTTTTTTTATGTGTATGAATGTACTGTCTGCATGTAGGTTTGTGTACCTGTGTCGTGCAATGCCGAGGAGGTCAGAAGAGGGGGTCAGATTCCCCTGGAACTGTAGTTAAAGATGGCTCTTAGCTGCCATGTGGGTGCTGGGAATCCAACCAGGGTCCTCTGAAAGAGCAATCGGTGCTCTTAACCGCTGAGCCATATCTCCAGCCCCCCAAGCTGACATACTTTTATCTGCAGGCAATGAAATATTTTTGTTTTTACTAAGAATTGACATTCACTTGGCTTCAGGCTTTTAAGAATATTAACAGTGCCTAGGGACATAAAGGATACAAGTCATTAGAACAGGTTGTCTTTAAGTGGTCACTGACACCAAAAAGTCTGAGCTCTTGGGGCCTACAAGCAGGGAAGACTGAAAATATAAATCAGATCACATCCCTCTGGTCCAGATGGCCTTGTTTCAGCTCAACACATGGGCTTCTCCGTTTGCGGCTTGGAATGCCCCTTCACTGGTTCTGCATGGCTCTCCCTACTATTCAAGGCTCAGTTCAAAAATCCCCTTCTGAGCTGGGCGTGGTGGTGCACGCCTTTAAACCTAGCACTTGGGAGGCAGAGTCAGGTGGATATCACTGAGTTCAAGGCCAGCCTGGTCTACAGAGTGAGTTCCAGGACAGCTGGGGCTACAGGGAGACCCTGTCTTGAAAAAGTCCAAAAAAAAAAATCCCCTTTTAATGGGAAGGATTCCTCCAACTACCTATATTATTTCACTGCCTTAATATTCTCTCATCTGAGAGTTGTCTTTACTGCATTAATCACAATCTGAAACTTGTATTTGCTTGCTTTCTGTCCTCTTTACCAGGATGTACATTTGTAAGAATAAGGACTGGGATTGAGAGATGGCTCCCAGTTAAAAGCCCTGACTCCTCATGTAGAGGACCCAGGTTCAGTTCCCAGCACTCACATAGTGGCCAACCACCGTCTATAACTCTAGTTCCAGGGAAACCGATGTCTTCTGACCTCTGCAGGTATTAAATGACTTGGGTGCACTAAGATACATGCAGACAATACATTCATACATGTAAAATAAATAAGGACCATGTTTGATCTATGCTCTGTATTCCTAAAGTCTCAGTTGGGCATATGGCAGATACTCTGAAAATGTTTTGTTTTTGGTCTTTTCGAGACAGGGTCTCCCTGTAGCCCCAGCTGGCCTGGAACTCGCTCTGTAGATCAGGCTGGCCTTGAACTCACAAAGATCCGCCTGCCTCTACCTCCCAAGCGCTAGGATTAAAGGCGTGCGCCACCACGCCTGGCTTGAAAATATTTTTTTTGTTGTTTTGTTTTTGCTATTTTTGAGACAGGGTCTCCTTGTAGCCCCAGCTGGCCTGGAATTCACTCTATAGACCAGGCTGGCTTGAACTCACAGAGATCCACCTGCCTTTGCCTCCCTAGTGCTGGGATTAAAGGCGTGCACCACTGAAAAGATCTTATCAGAACTCTTTTTTTTTTTAAGATTTGTATTTATTATTTTTTTATGTCTATGAGTGTACTGTCTGCATGTAGGTTGGTGCACCCATGTCGTGCAATGCGTGGAGGTCAGAAGAGGGTGTCACATTCCCCTGGAACTGGAGATAAGTCGGTTCTCAGCTGCCATGTGGGTGCTGGGGATCGAACCCGGGTCCTCTGCAAGAGCAGTCGGCATTCTTAATTGCTGAGCCATCTCTACAGCCCCAACAAAACTCTTACAATCTTTGGGAGCAAATGCTACATGCCCGAGGGTGGGTGTGAGAATGGGGCAGTGTTTAAAAAACACAGGCTCCTGCCGGGCAGGCATGGTGGTGCATGCCTTTGATCCTAGCACTTGGGAGGCAGAGGCAGGCAGATTTTTTTTTAATCTTTTCAAGACAGGGTCTCCCTGTAGTCCCAGCTGTCCTAGAACTCACTCTGTAGACCAGGCTGGCCTTGAACTCACAAAGATCCGCTTGCCTCTGCCTCCCAAGTGCTAGGATTAAAGGTGTGCGCCACCACGCCCGGCCGCAGGCAGATCTTTTTAAGTTCAAGGCCAGCCTGGTCTACAGAGTGAGTTCCAGCTGGGGCTACAGGGAGACCCTGTCTCAAAAGGCAAAAGACAAAAACAAACAAAAACCCCCCAAACCCAAATAGTTGGGGCTGGAGAGATGGCTCAGAGGTTAAGAGCACCAACTGCTCTTGCAGAGGACCCGGGTTCGATTCCCAGCATCCAAATGGTGGCTAAGAACCGTCTTTAACTCTAGTTCCAGGGGAATCTGACACTCTCTTCTGACCTCCGTGGCAATGCACGACATGGGTCCACCAACCTACATGCAGACAGTACATTCCTACACATAGAAAATAAAAATTGATTAAAAAAATTTAAAACAAAACAAAACAAAACAGGCTCCCTCTTAAGTGGCCTACACTTGCAATATAGAACATTATCACACAGAGGCCTGAAGTAAGAATTGAGAGATTTTAGCTAACCTGGTAAAGCAGTGTTATGTGTTTTACATTTATTATTTTGTATATCTGTATTTATGTGCGTGGGTTCCTTGACATGTAAGTGTAGGTCAGACGACAACTTTTGGGAGTCAAAAGTTTCTCTCCTTCTACCATTTGGGTTCCTGGGGATTGAGCTCAGGTCATCCTTGGCACCAAACACCTATACCTGCTGAGCCATTCCACAGCCCTGCATTGGGTTTTGTTGTTGTTAATTTGGGGTTTTGTTTTGTTGGGTTTTTTTTGGGACAAGGTCTCATTAAGTTGCCTAGAGTGGTCTTGAACTTGCTGTGTAGGCCTTGAACTCATGACCTTCCAGCCTCAGCCTCCCCAGTGTTGGGATTACAGATGTATACCACCATAAAATTCTTTTTTTAAAATTTGTTTATAATTTATGTGGATGAGTGTATTGCCTGCCTGGATATAAATGCGTCCATATCCTACAGTGCCCATGGAGGTCAGAAGAGGGCATCAGATCCTCTGGAAATGGGGTTAAAGACAGTTGTTAGCTGCCATTTGGATTCCGGGAATTGACCTCAGGTCTTCTATGTGAACAGCCAGTGTTCTTAACCACTGAACCATCTCTCCAGCTCCCTTGCTGAAATTCTTTACCCATTTGGTCCTTGAATAAAAAGTTGCTAAGAGTCCATTAAGTCTCAGGCACTATTCTAAGTAAATACAGCAGTGAACAACAAAGACAGGGCCTCTTATCTAACGATGGGTGAAAAAAAATACTATAAAAAGTTTTAAGTTAAGAGGCTGGGCGTAGTGGTGCACACCTTTGATCCCAGCACCTAGGAGGCAGACAGATGGATCTCTTGTGAGTTCAGGGCCAGCCTGGTCTATATAGTGAGTTCCAGGCCAGCTGGGGCTGCAGGGAGACCCCTGTCTGAAACCCCCCCCCAAAAAAAAAGAAAGAAAAAGAAAAACTTAAGTTAGAAATCACAGGGGTGGGGGTGGAGGGGTGGAGAAATGGTTCAGCAGGTAAAAGCACTGACTGCTCTTGCAGAGGACCCAGGTTCGATTCCCAGCATCCACACGGCAGCTAACAGTCATCTGTAACTCCAATTCCAAGGAATCCAATGCCCTCTTCTGATCTATGTGGGCATGGCATCACACAACATAGGTGCACTTACACACATGCAGGCAATAGACTTATAAAAAATAAAATCTTTTTTTTATTTTATTTTTTATGTGTATGAATGTATTGTCTACATGTAGGTTGGTGCACCCCTGTCGTGCAATGCTGTGGAGGTCAGAAGAGGGTGTCGCATTCCCCTGGAATTGGAGCTAAAGACAGTTCTCAGCCGCCATGTATGTGGGTGCTGGGGATCAAACCCGGGTCCTCTGCAAGAGCAGTTGGTGCTCTTAACCGCTAGGCCATCTCTCCAGCCCCCCCCCCAAATAAAATCTTAAAAAAAAAAAACTCACTAAAAGGGAAAGCGTGGAACAAGATTCCTGGACAAAACACCAGGAAACACCCTTATGTTTGCTTTGATGAATGAGAATGTAATTTAGAAAGACACTGGAGGAAACACCTGTTCTTTCATGTAGGAAATTATTCAATTAGAATATTCTGCATGATAGTTAACCTGGTTTGCTGTGTGGACAGTCAGAAGAAAAACAGACATGGTACTTCTTCACAAGCATTGTAATATTATGAGTGATATGAACACTGACCGGGGGAAAAAAATGCCCTAAAAAGAAACAAATAAGGTAATAGGATAGACACTTCAGCCTAGGGGTGGGCCAGGGAATCAAGGAAGGTATTAAGGAGGTAAATTTGACCACAGACTCAACATTGACTCATCATTCTTCCCCCACAGGGAACCACTAGGCCAAATGTATAAGAGCAATTATGAGCTAGGAATAACCAAAGACAGCAACAAAGCTGTATGGCTGAGGCAGATGGCACAAGTGGGCAAATGGTAGAAAATGAGAGGGAACAGGGGATCTCTTGTAGGACTTCGTATATGCAGAGTCTCAAGGTGTAAGCAAGAAGGCCAGTGAGGTTACTAATGACACCTTAATCAGGGCTGTGTTACTAAAGATGGAGCTACACCAATTGATTAACTTATAGAGTACAAAATGTCCTGTTTATCACACTTGGACTGTGATATTAGTAGATTCCTATAGAGTTGAAAGGATGAGTAACAGTATTCATGACAACCAACCAGTTATACTTGCATTTTTTTTAAGTTTCAGAAAGGTGCCTTGAATGGGCTACAAGTGGCCCAGTCCATTAGAGGCAATGCTTTTCTAAAATTAAAGTGTTGGACCACTTGACAGACACATTTAGAGATTCACTTCTTGCTTTCAGTTCCCCACCATGGGTAAAAAATAAGAAAACGACTACCTCTCTCAACGCTTGGCTTGCCCATTTAGAGGAAGTGAAAACTTGCTGGTGGCTGGAGACAGTGCTTGATAAAGAGGCCGGGTCCACAGAAGGTCCTTGGATTCAGCCTTCAACATTTCCACTGTTCACTTTTCTAAACCTGTACCCCAAATTTTGTAAAAAGGGAGGTGGGGGAAAATGGCAGTTCCCCCATGCCCTGACCCGGTTTTATGGATTTCGTTCCCAGGCCCAACATGTTCCATACACAGGTGGCCGAACCGCAGCATTTTTTTTTTTTTTTTTTTTGTCTTTTCAAGACAGGGTCTCCCTGTAGCCCAAGCTGCCCTGGAACTCGCTCTGTAGACCAGGCTGGCCTTGAACTCACAAAGATTCTCCTGCCTCTGCCTTCCGAGTGCCAGGATTAAAGGCGTGCGCCACCACGCCCGGCTTGCAGCCTATTCTTAACCCCTGCCTTTAGCAGGCAGATGCGTGATGGCTGGACATTGCAAGGCAGGCTACAGTCCTTCCTGAAAAAGGGGTCCAGACATGCACGCTAATGTGCTGAGTTCTCTTCGCCACCCCCACCCTACCAGAGAGCCTCTGGCCTCGCTCCGCCCTCCGGTCTTCCACTTGGGACTCAAGGATTGGATCTCGCCCGGCATAGTCTTTTCCCTAAAGATAAAGGGAA
The DNA here is from genome assembly GCA_009823505.1 of Rhizomys pruinosus. Lineage (NCBI taxonomy): Eukaryota > Metazoa > Chordata > Mammalia > Rodentia > Spalacidae > Rhizomys > Rhizomys pruinosus. The sequence goes on from VZQC01001459.1 coordinate 1,114,171, forward strand.
GGGACACTCAGTTCCCTTGACGGCACCTTTGCGGCTCTTTGTAAAAAAGCAAGCAAATATCTGGGCTGCAAAGGCAAGGGTGCCTCTGGACCCTGTGGTGTAGGTGCCGGATGGTCACAGCGTGTCCATGGCTCTGCTAGCACTGGGCCTACAGGATGGCAGACCGTCTAGGGACGGTCTCTTCGGGACTACTTCCGGCCACCCTTTCGAGCCCAACGTGCCCACAGGCGCCCCAGCTGCACCTGCACAGGACAACCCTCCCGACCCGTATTACCTTGTAGAAAGTGACTGTATCCAAAGGAAGGGCGCCCTTAGTGTGTAGGCCGCTGCAGCCATGCGGAGCGGAGAGGAGCAGGAGGCCAAGGAGAAGGGAAAGCAGTGGGGAGAGAGAAACGGCGCGGGGCACGGCGGCAGCCATAACGCCGTACTTCGGGAGCCGGAGGTGGGAAAGCAGCAGCCACAGCGCTCCGAGTCAGCAATCACGTCACGGGGTGGGGAGGGGGGGGCGCAAGCCTCGCTCTTGCGCATGCGCATACGTGGGCCCGCAGGGAGGCTTGGGCAGGCCAAAGGGGGAAGGATGGGCCTCCCGAGGGGTGGGACAAAAAAAAAGTGTTGCGCAGTCGCCGAAGCACGGAGGCAGTGCGGGGCCACGTGACGGTTGGGCGGAAGCAGTGGGCTCTTGCTTAAGCGCCGTTCTGTAGCGCTCAGAGACACGCGGAAACGCACGTGAAGAGAAGCTTCTGCAATTCTTTCCCTTCTTTCCTCGCTTTCGAAGACGAGGCGGGCAGTCCTTCCTCCCTGCCTCTGGGCGGTCATGCTGGTCGGGACCCGCTGCGTCCCTTGGTTAAGTCAGTCAGCCTGTGCTGTTCCCCTCTCCCTGCCTTCTCAAGTCCTCAGATGGGCATTTAGGCACTATTCCTTTCAGCTCAGTGAGGCGTCTTCGGTACCCAGCCTCTCAGGGGCGGCGCTGGGTGGTGCTGCGGGCCTGTCCGCCCACGCGGGGAACAAGGTTGGCAGAGATCCCGCGGAGCATGCTACTCTGTAGACTTGGTCAGGTGTGTACCTCACGCCTCTAATCCCAGCTCAGGAAGTGAGAGGATGGCGAGTTTAAGACCAGGCAGGGCTATGCAGAGAACACTGTCCCAAATGAGAGCAGGCTTTTTCTGTGGCTAGCAAAGCCAGATTCTGATTGCGCCTTTGGCAATTCAGCAGATATTAAGACAATTGTGTTTTGAAGGAATTTACATATTGGAGAACATAACCAGGATCAACACATAGAGATACCATATTCAGCAGCTTATTATATGGCTGCTGAATGACAAAGCAACCTCGAGAGATGCAGATGACTATTAGCTACGAAGGGCCAAACTTCCCACAGCCTTCCGGTGGGAATGGAGGTTGGGGGTCTAGATTGAGAAGGGGGTCAGAAGGCTAATTAGAAACCAGATGTCTTTTATGTCTTTTACTGGGGGCCTGAAATAGATGTATCTACCTCCTGGAGTAGGGAGGCAAAGTGGTTGGAGATCAGTTCGTTCAGTCAGGTGTCAGGCTGATTTTTCCTTCAGCCTACTGTAAGACAGCCGCTAGGCTTCAGTGGGTTAAGTGTTTGCAATGCAAGCATGAGGACCCAACTTCCATCCTCAGCATCCATGAAAAAAGCTGGGTGTGGTACATTCCTGTAATCCCAGTACTGAGGAGGCAGAGACAAGAAGGTCCCTTAGGCTTGCTGCCCAGCCAGCCTAGTTGAATCAGTGAGTGCCAATTTCAAAAGGTAAGATGAAGAATGAGAAGTTACTCGAGTTAACCTCTGGCCTCTACATGCATGCATAGACACATGAATATGTACACATCACACAGAAAAATACAACCTATAGGGTAAAAACACAAAAATTGGGTTATTTTGCAAATTTTTTTTAATTTATTTTTTTTTATGTGTACGAATGTACCGTCTGCATGCAGGCCTGTGCACCCGTGTCGTGCAGTGCCACGGAGGTCAGAAGACGGCTTCGGATTCTCCTGGAACTGGAGTCAAAGACAGTTAAAAGCTGCCATGTGGGTGCTGGGGATCAAACCTGGGTCCTCTGCAAGAGCAGTTGGCGCTCTCAACCGCTAGGCCATCTCTCCAGCTCTGCAAATTTTTTTTTATTCCATTTATTTTGTAATGTGTGTGTGTGTCTAGGTCAGAGGACAGTTTGTAGGAATTGTCTCTCTCCACTATGTAGGTGCTGGGAATCCAAGTCAGGTCATCAGGCTTGGCAGCAAGTTTGTTTGTTTGTTTGTTTATTTATTTATTTATTTATTTATTTATTTATTTATTTATTGTATTTTTGAGACAGGGTCTCCCTTTAGTCCCAGCTGGCCTGGAGCTCACTCTGTAGACCAGGCTGGCCTTGAACTCACAGAGATCTGCCTGCCTCTGCCTCCCAAGTGCTAGGATTAAAGGTGTGTGCCACCATGCCTAGCCAGGCAGCAAGTTTCTTAACACACAGACGTGTCAACAGCCCTTGTTTTCTTTTTTGAGGTAAGGTTTCTATGTAGCCTTGTATTATCCTCCCAAATGCTGTGTCTACCAGCACATCTAGCCAATGTAGTAAATTATTAAATTTTATGTTGCTTGGGCATCATGTTAACCATAAATTGTACTTCCTCATGCCAGATACCAAGTTCAGTTACTATTAACACTTTCTAGTTTTATATCTCAAGTTTTCAGTGCAGTTGTTCTAGGGTAGTCTGCCTTTTACAGTTGCTTCCAAAGACCACCCTCCAAGAGACAGCTATAGGCAGTCTATTTGACTGGCCATGCTGACTTTCACATTTTTGTTTGTTTTTTTTTGAGACAGGGTCTACCTTTAGTCCCAGCTGGCCTGGAGCTCCTGTAGACCAGGCTGGCCTTGAACTCACAAAGATCCCCCTGCCTCTTTCCTGAGTGCTGGGATTAAAGGCGTGTGCCACCACGCCCAGCTGACTTTCACATTTCAATCAGCTGTGCAGGTATGGTGACTCTGGGACTAGTGTCTTCCTACTTTAAACCTACTGATTAAAAACACCCCCACAAAACATATTCTGTGGTCCTATGAAAGGGTTGAAGCTAGGTATGGTGGCCCATGCCTTTAATCCCAGCACTTGGGAAGTAGAGTCAGCCAGATATCTGTGAGATTGAGGCTAGCCTGGTCTTTATAGTGCAGCTGGGACTATAGGGAGACCTCATCTAAAAAAAAAAAAAAAAAAGAAGAAGAAGAAAAGGTGGCTAGAGAGATGGTTCAGCTGTTAAGAGGTACTGGCTGTTCGTGCAGGAGACTTGGGTTCCATTCCTAGCACCCACATAGTGGCTGACAACCATGTGTAACTCCAGTTCCAGGGGATTCAACGCCATCTTCTATCCTCCACAGGCACTGCACAACACAAGTGCAGGCCAACACTCCTCCACATAAAATAAGTTAATTTTTTTTAAATAAATTAATTTTTAAAAAAGAAAGTGAGGCAGGGAAAGAGGGGTTGGCTGTCCTGTCCCTGCTTGCGCTCCTTGACCTTAGTGTGCATGGTCTCCAGGGCTGCCATACACCCTTAGACTTGTAAGTATTAAAATCTTTACTCCAGGCTGGAGAGATAGCTCAGTGGTTAAGAGCACCGGCTGCTCTTGCAGAGGACCCGGGTTTGATTCCTAGCACCCACATGGCCTCATTAGTGCTGGTGCACGCCTTTAATCCTAGCACTCAGGAGGCAGAGACAGGCGGATCTCTGTTATTTCAAGGCCAGCCTGGTCTACAGAGTGAGCTCCAGACCAGCTGGGACTTAAAAGGGAGACCCTGTCTCAAGAATTAAAACAAAGAACAAAAACAATTTTTATCCCTTCTCATGCCTCTTTCCTAAGTGCAAGGATGTTTTCCAATTTAAAGATCCTGTATTACAAGTCCTTTCTGCTCAGGAGTTTCAACATTATATATTAGAAATGAATTTTGCTCATGATCTTGAGAGATGAGCAGGTATTTATAAAGCAAAAGGAAGCAGATTTCTAGTAGATGAAAAGTATGGTCAGGCATGTTGAACACCTGAATCAAATGAATCTGTGTGAAAGTGTGAAAAACTAGTGAAGATTCTAAAGGGTCTCACTAAATTAAAAAGTTTGGAGCCACCAGAGGTTTTAACCAGAGTATTGTCAGGTTTTTATTTAAAAAAAATTTTTTTTATTAATTTTATTTCTGTATGTGTATGAATGTACTGTCTGCATGCAAGTTTGTGCACCCGTGTCGTGCAATGCCGCGGAGGTCAGAAGAGGGTGTTGGATTCCCCCGGAACTGGAGTTCTCCTGGAATTGGAATTTCAGACGGTTTTCGGCCGCCATGTGGGTACCTCCTGTTATGTTCTATATAAAAACCTGGGGCTGGAGAGATGGCCTAGCAGTTAAGAGCGCCGACCGCTCTTACAGAGGACCCAGGTTCAATCCCCAGCACCCACATGGCAGCTACAAACCGTCTGTAACTCCCAATTCCAGGAGAGCTCCAGTTCCAAGGGAATCCGAGATCCTCTTCTGACGTCCATGGCATTGCACAACACGGGTGCACAAACCTACATGCATACACATACAAAAATTAATAAAATTTTAAAAAAATAATAAAAAAACGAAGAAAGCTGGGCTTGGAGACCCTGTCTCAAAAAGACTGAAAAGAAAATTGTGCATTGGACTCCAGATAGGCTGTCTAGAGGTCAGTGGATGAACTGGTACTGAGGAATGGCCAGGGAGATTAATTTGGCACAATAGGCTCTAACGCAAATGACAGAATGTATGAACTCCAGAGGTGTGGGGGCTGTGGGAGGGTGCCAATGGAGAAGGGGTATAAGGGCGATTAAGATTGACGTGTTATGTATGAAATACACAAAAATTCCATAAAAGATTAAAAAACAGTTGTGCAATGGAGCTAGAGAAATGGCTCAATAGTTAAGAGCAAGTACTGACTGTTCTTCCAGTGGACCCAAGTTCAAGTCCTAGCAACCACTTTCAGTGGCTCACAATCACCTATAACTCTAGCTTCAGGATGATGAGACACCTCTGGCTTCTGTGGACACCTGCACTCACGTGCACATNAAGTCAAAATTCCTTTTTTTTTGAGGCAGGACCACACTCATCATGACTGTTGCAAGCATTCACACACCCCTGGAGCCTCAGTCTAGTTTAGAACTTATCATACTGCCTCAGCCTCCCAATGATCGGGGATTACAGCGCGGGGCCACTCCTGGCCTGCCAAATGCAAATTCTTTATAATCATATACATTCTTTTACTGTACATGAGCACACTATGCACAGAAACAGACATAATGTGTCTTTTCACAATGTCAGACTTTACTCGTATTAACAATACTGGCTAAAATTTACAAAATAACCCTGATTCAATGGTGGAATGCTGAAATCAAGGTCCCTTTGTACTACCATTCTTAGTTAACGATTACTCTCAGACCACATATTAAACATGCCCTACAAAAAAGTAACATGATTTTATAAAGATTACAGAATGGCTAAGGAAGAGTTAAAGCCAGGGTGTGTTGGGGCATGCCTTTAAATCCTAGCACTCAGGAGGCGAACGGGATTGCTAGTTCAAGGAGTCTTCTATGGTTAGTGAATTTCAGACAGCTAGGGCTACAGGGAGACCCTTCCAGAAAGAAGAGGAAAGGAGGAGAGGGAGGGAGGGAGAAGCAGGGGAATGAATGGAAAGAAAGAGAAAGAAAAAAACACAGAAAAAAAAGAAAGCAGGGAGAGAGAAAGAAGGAAGAGGGAAAAGAGAAAGAAAAAGAAGAGAAAAAGAAGTAGAAATCAAAAAAAAGTGAAAGCAAACACATAAAGGAAGGGTAGGAGGAAGGAGGGAGGTAGGGAAGAGTTAAAGGTGACATGCAGAGTTGAGAGGTTGTCCTGATGCCTGAGGCAGAGAACTGAAACAATCTTTCCACAGGTCCAGTGGCAGGTCATTTAAAATGTTCATTTGAAAATGTACACAATGTGGACAGGTAGCAGAAGCCTGTAACGAACCTGGAGCCTAGGGGACAAGAATAGCTCCTGCTCTCCAGGCAATTTCCCTACACAAGGGTGCATAACAAGTGACAGGTCACATGCTCCCACATTTCAATTTTTCGCATACTCCTTTTAACAGTGAGAGGGTTCTATTTGATGCATCTATAAACTACAGTGTGGTGTATGCATCTCTGATCGATTTGATATAGTCACAGGAACCACTGATTAAGACAACAAATTATCATTTGTATATCTTTGATGTGCTGAAAATGGTGATGCTTGGGCGGAGAGATGGCCTAAAGCGGTTTAAGACGCCTAACTTTCTTTTAAAGGGACCCAAGTTCGATCCACCAGCACCCACATGGTGGCTAAGAACTACTTTAACACTCCATTCCAGGGAATCCGACATCCTCTTCCTGACCTTCAGGCATTGCTGACACGGGGCTTCACAAACCTACATGCAGACAGTACAATGCATACCATCAAAAATAAATAAGTCTCTGACTGCAGACTTTTATTGGACGGTTTCGCCGCATCATGGACTCCTCCCAAAATGCTTACAATGAAGACACTTCAGCGCTGGTCTTGAAGCTTGATGAGATGGAGAGAGCTTATTTCAGATAGGACAGAAAGGACTGAATGACTTCCAGAGTTGGGAGAAGGGTCAGACTTCTCAGATCACAGCTTCCAACCTCGTTCAGAATTATAAGAAGAGAAAATTTACCAATATGGAAGACTGAAAGCAAAGCACAGAATTATTTCTTGTGGACTCTCTGTGTGTCCTTGATAATTTCATATAAGATCTAGCTATGCCTTGCTTCAGGGCTTACCGCCTACAGTAGTCTCAAAGTTTGGGACCATCTGGTTGGGGAAGGGTGTCATGGATGTCCAGATCTTGTTCTTCTGGACTCCCCTTCCTGGTTGTTTCACAGCCCAAGGCTTTTGCCCCAGCTAAGAAGTCAAAGTCCATCCTGTCTCAAAAAGACCCCCCCCCCCCCCAAAAAAAAAAAAAAAATTGGGACCACACTGGCAAGAAGTTGGAGCCGTGTACTCTTGTGCCGAAAGCCCTGATAACCCATGATCTGGGTTTCACTGGCTAAAAGGATGAAGTGTACGAGTGGGTTATCTTGCCTGTTCACAAAGTTCTCTAGAGCAAATAGCCTCATCTTCCCGCTGAACAAAAGACAGCATGTCACATGATTTACCCACCTGCAGGGAGTTACCAACCAGACCCACCACCCCCCAATTTCACAAAACTGAAAATTGGAGCAAAAGGGGAAGTCAATAACTGAATGGTGGAAAGAGAGTTTTTTGTGCCCTGTAATCAGAGCTTTTGAATTGGAATTACATCTCTGCAGTCAGCCCAAAAGGGTCATGGGTAAACTGCTTGTATTTGTGTCAGTGATCTTTGGAGCACCCGCACACTTGTTCCATTCCCTGTCTAGAAAGGCTGTCAGGGAGGTGTTAGGAATTGCAAAGTAGTTATTAAAGGGTGTTAACCAGCCTTTGTTAATGCAGAACTGTAGGGGTGCAGGTTGTGAAGAGTCCTAGCTGAGAAGCTTAGCATGGAAGGTGTTAGTGGGAAAGATGCCTTGATTATATTTTTTTCCTCCTTCAGGAAAGTTTTTCCCAACATTAATACAAAGAGGACTCCTGACTGACCACTTGCAAGCACCAAACTCCTCCCAGATCAAAAAGGAAACCTTGGGCTGAGTGAGAAACATCATTTCCTGGGACTGTCCATACCAACTGTCCTCCCTCAGCCCCTACACCTAGTGGACATTATCTTTGGTGTAATATGGAGAGATTTGGGTGTCCAGGTCATGCAGATGTCTTCATATAAACTTAGAATGACAGATACACATATACATGACCATTTTAAGATGATAGCCTTTTTTAATTTGATTTTGGTTCTAAATAAATGAGGCTCTTTGCCTACAAATACGTTCCTGTAAAAAAAAAAAAAAAATAAAGTAAATAAGATAAATAAATAAAGTAAATAAATCAAATAAAATAAAATAAAATGTGAATTGCTTACTCCTGTGAACAGAATGTAGAGTCCTTCTTATCTCAGCATTTACACTCAAAATGTGGTAACTCAGGTTAAACTGTTGCTTTATAAAATGGAGTTAATTCAGCTGGGCAGGTGGTAAACAACGTTAAATCCCGCACTCGGGGAGGCGAGGCAGGCAGATTTTGTGTGAGTTCAACAAGAGGCAGCCTGGCTACATAGTGGAGTTCCTTCTTTCAAAAACAAAACAAAAAAAAAAAAAGCAGTAATTTTTTTTTTAACTTATGTATGCATTTTTATTTTTTGTTTTAGTTTTTTTTTTTGAGACAGGGCTCCTTTTAGTCCAGCTGCCTTGCGCTCACTCTGTAGACCGGCTGGCCTTGAACTCACAGAGATCCAACCTGCCTCTGCCGTCTCTGAGTTGCTGGGATTAAGATGTGGCACCAACATGCGCAGCAGCAAATTCTATTTAAATACAGAGAACAGGTGGGATCAGAACCATTTCTCACCCTTCTCTTTATATGTATGTGGTGTTTACAAGTCATATGAATTCTAAAAGTTCGTCTTAATATGTTTCTCTTAATTTCATTCTTCTCAAACATCCATCTGGAGGTGGGGTGCTACGGAGTTTAACTCAGGGTCTATACTAAGCTAAGCACATACTCTACTACTGAGCTACCAGTAGCCCCAACCCTACTCTTACTTTCTACTGTCATATCTTCTCCCACCTAATATAATGCAATAGAGCTTAACTTTACCCTTCAACCTTTTCTCCCAATCTTCGTTTAATCTTTTTTTTGTGTGTGTCTTTTTGAGAGAGGACCCCAGGTAGCTCCCTTTTAGTCCAGGCCTATGGCCTGACACTCACAGAGATCCCTCTGCCCTCTTCTCCAGAAGTGCTGGGATTAAAGGCAGGCGAACCATCGCCCACAAGATTGGTTCAATTTGGTGGGTAATATGTGTGTTGGTTTAACTGCTTTGTCGACTTTACTTTCTAAAATACAGGTAGTGATGCCCTATGCTTAGGTCATAAGCAGATGGATGCTAAGTGAAAACATATATATTATGTTTTTAGAAGATTTTTTTTTTTTGTCTTTTTGAGACAGGGTCTCCCTGTAGCCCCGGCTGGCCTGGAACTAGCTCTGTAGACGAGGCTGGCCTTGAACTCACAAAGATCCGCCTGCCTCTGCCTCCCAAGTGCTAGGATTAAAGGCATGCACCACCACGCCCGGCAAATTTCAACTTTTTGAATGAACCAAACAATTATCTAAAGACCTGAATTAGAAAGAACTATGAGGAAGAGCAATAGTTTGACAGGACTGAAGCACATGTATAACTGAGAATGGGTTCAAAACCTACATATTACATAATCTGTTCAAACATTTAAAACAAATCCTGTATATGCCTATCATATACATATTTAATATTTATTTATGTGTATGAGTGTTCTACCTGCACCTATGAATGTATACCAAGTATGTACAGTGCCTACAGACATAAGAGTGTGCTGGATCCTCTGGAACTGGAGTTACAGATGTTGTTAGCTCCCATGTGGATGCTGGGAACTGAACCTGAGTTCTCTGCAAGAACAGTCAGTACTCTTAACCACTAAGAAATCTCTCTAGTCCTGTTTTTGTTTTTAAGAAAAAAAAAAAAAATCAAGTCTTATAAACTGTAAAAACAAAGCTATCTGTGAAAATAGCTGCTGAAAGTTAAAAAAAATAAGCTTTTCTCACTCTGAATGCTCCTGGGCTCTGAAGCTGTGCTAGTGATGGGTGTGATCTTCCTAGGACACAGCACATTGTGACAGAGAATGAGCCTTGTATTTATGCATACTGTACAAACAGAAGAGTAGTTGCTAAAACATAGGTTCGACTATTATTATCAAATAAACTCAAAGAAAAAGTTCCCTGATGGTTTGCTAATCACCTGCAGCACCAGAGTTACAGAAACAGCATTTGTACAGGACGTATTTGTAGGCAAAGAGCCTCATTTATTTAGAACCAAAATCAAATTGAAAAAAGCTATCATCTTAAAATGGTCATGTATATGTGTATCTGTCATTCTAAGTTTATATGAAGACATCTGCATGACCTGGACACCCAAATCTCTCCATATTACACCAAAGATAATGTCCACTAGGTGTAGGGGCTGAGGGAGGACAGTGGTATGGACAGTCCCAGGAAATGATGTTTCTCACTCAGCCCAAGGTTTCCTTTTTGATCTGGGAGGAGTTTGGTGCTTGCAAGTGGTCAGTCAGGAGTCCTCTTTGTATTAATGTTGGAAAATTTCCTGAAGAGGAAAAAAATATAATCAAGGCATCTTTCCCACTAACACCTTCCATGCTAAGCTTCTCAGCTAGGACTCTTCACAACCTGCACCCCTACAGTTCTGCATTAACAAAGGCTGGTTAACACCCTTTAATAACTACTTTGCAATTCCTAACACCTCCCTGACAGCCTTTCTAGACAGGGAATGGAACAAGTGTGCGGGTGCTCCAAAGATCACTGACACAAATACAAGCAGTTTACCCATGACCCTTTTGGGCTGACTGCAGAGATGTAATTCCAATTCAAAAGCTCTGATTACAGGGCACAAAAACTCTCTTTTCCACCATATCATTCATCTGACTTTCCCTTTTTCTTCCAATTTCATGTTTTGGAAATTGGGGTAACTCCCTGCAGGTGGGTAGAATCATGTGAATGCTGTCTTTTGTTCAGCGAGGAAGATGAGGCTATTTGCCTCTAGAGAACTTTGTGAACAGGCAGAGATAACCCACTTCGTACCCATCCTTTTCAGCCAGTGACACCAGATATGAGGTTATCCAGGCTTTCAGGCACAAGTACCCGGCTCCAACTACTGCCATGTGTGTGTCCCAATTTTTTTTTTTTTTTGGGGGGGGGTCTTTTTGAGACAGGATGGACTTTGACTTCTTAGCTGGGGCAAAAGCCTTGGGCTGTGAAACAACCAGGAAGGGGAGTCCAGAAGAACAAGATCTGGACATCCATGACACCCTTCCCCAACCAGATGGTCCCAAACTTTGAGACTACTGTAGGCGGTAAGCCCTGAAGCAAGGCATAGCTAGATCTTATATGAAATTATCAAGGACACACAGAGAGTCCACAAGAAATAATTCTGTGCTTTGCTTTCAGTCTTCCATATTGGTAAATTTTCTCTTCTTATAATTCTGAACGAGGTTGGAAGCTGTGATCTGAGAAGTCTGACCCTTCTCCCAACTCTGGAAGTCATTCAGTCCTTTCTGTCCTATCTGAAATAAGCCTCTCTCCATCTCATCAAGCTTCAAGACCAGCGCTGAAGTGTCTTCATTGTAAGCATTTTGGGAGGAGTCCATGATGCGGCGAAACCGTCCAATAAAAGTCTGCAGTAGAGACTTATTTATTTTTGTATGTGTATGAATGTACTGTCTGCATGTAGGTTTGTGCACCCGTGTCATGCAATGCCCTGAAGGTCAGAAGAGGATGTCGGATTCCCCTGGAACTGGAGTTAAAGATAGTTCTTAGCCACCATGTGGGTGCTGGGGATCGAACTTGGGTCCTCTGCAGTTGGCGCTCTTAACCGCTAGGCCATCTCTCCAGCCCCAGCAATCACCATTTATCAGCACATCAAGAAATACAAACTGATAATTTGTTGTCTTAATCAGTGGTGCCTGTGACTATATCAAATCAGATCAGAGATGCTATACACCACACTGTAGTTTATAGATTGCATCAAATATAACCCTCTCACTGTAAAAGGAGTATGCGAAAATTGAAATGTGGGAGGCATGTTGACCTGTCACTTGTTATGACCCTTGTGTAGGAAAATTGCTGGAGAGAAGGACTTTATCTTTGTCCCTAGGCTCCAGGTTGCTTACAGCTTCTGCTACCTGTCACATTCTGTGTACATTTCAAATGAACATTTTAAATGACCTGCCACTGGACCTGTGGAAAGATTGTTTCAGTTCTCTGCCTCAGGCATCAGGACAACCTCTCAACTCTGCATGTCACCTTTAACTCTTCCCTACCTCCCTCCTTCCTTCCCTCCCTTCCTTTCTGTCTTTCTTTCACTTTTTATTTCTCTTCTTTTTTCTTTCTTTTTCTTTCTCTTTCTCCCTTTCCTTCTTTCTCTCTCCCTTTTTCTTTTTTCTTTTGTTTTTTTCTTTCTCTTTCTTTCCATTCATTCCCCTGCCTCCCTCCCTCCCTCCCTTCCTTCCTTCCTTCTTTTTGAGACAGGGTCTCCCTGTAGCCCTAGCTGTCCTGAAACTCACTACATAGACCAGACTGGCCTGCCCAGGCCTCCTGAGTGCTAGGATTAAAGGCATGCCCCAACACACCTGGCTTTAACTCTTCCTTAGCCATTCTGTAATCTTTATAAATATGTTATTGTAGGGCATGTTAATATGTGGTCTGAGAGTTAATACTAGTAACTAAGAATGGAGTAAAAGGACCTATGATTGTCAGCATTCACACCATTGAAATCAGGGTTATTTTGTAAATTGTAGCCAGTATTGTTAATCAGTAAAGTCTGACATTGTGAAAAGACACAGTTATGTCTGTTTCTGGCATAGTGTGCTCATGACAGTAAAAGAATGATATATGCATTATAAAGAATTTTGCAGGCCAGGCGAGTGGCCCACGCCTGTAATCCCAGCTGCTTGGGAGGCTGAGGCAGTAGAGTGATAAGTTCAAAACTAGACTGAGCTCCAGGTGGTGTGAATGCTTGCAACAGTCATGAGTGAGTGTGGTCCTGCCTCAAAAAAAAAGAATTTTGCATTATAATCAATTATTATATATATCCAATTTGTGTGTATATAAAATAGCCATCAAAAATAATAGAATCTAATCTTGGATAAATTTGAAAGAACCACGTGTGTGTGTATGTGTTGTGTAAAGTTCCAAAAAAGCTATTTTTGAGTTCATCTTAATAAAATAGTAAATGGAGCACACAAACAGATATGAAAAAGTAAAATAAGGAGTGTGGGGATATAGCTCAGTTGGAGAAGTACTTGCCTAGTGTGTATGAAGCCCCATGTTCCATCCCTAGTACCACATGAACCTGATATAATGGCACAAGCCTGTAATCCAGCACTAGAGAATTAGAGGCAGGAGGATCACAAGTTCAAGGTCATTCTTGTTGGCTTCCTCTGTGTTGTTAGGTTCTTACCTCCCAGGTCACCAGCCTCACAGCCCTAAGTATGGCAGTCATACCCAGCCGTGGCTTGACTGCAGGGGGCACGAAGAAGGAAGCAGGAAGGATCATAGTGGTCCCTGAGACGCCCATAAACCCAAACAGATCTGAAGGAGATCTAAGAGTTGCGTCAGCAAGCAAAACTCATTTATTGCAGGGGTTTAAGCACTTATGTACTATTTGCTGGGCTCTTTGACTTATATACTATTTGGTGGGCCAGACAGAGGAGAAGCATATGTGCATTCTGCAATGGCTAAGATTTATGGCAAGAAAACCACTGTAGCCCCTGAGATAAGCTTATGGCTTGTGCCACTTGCCTCCAGAGGACAGGGCGGACATGCATCAGGAGGGATACTACTTGGGAGTGCTACTCTTCAAGCCACATTCCCCTGGGGGTTGGGCTGCAGATGCCTGATGTGACGAGTGGGAGCAGTTCTCATCTCCTGCCAGCCTGCTAGGTTTTCAGGAGTGAAATCTACTAGAAGGTTATCGGGGAAAGAATTCAGCTTTCTTTTTTTTTTAAATTTTTTTTTTATTATTATTTATTTTTGTATGTGTATGAATGTATTGTTTGCATGCAGGTCTGTGCACCCGTGTCGTGCAATGCCGCGGAGGTCAGAAGAGGGCGTTGGATTCCCCTGGAACTGGAGTTCTCCTGGAATTGGAGTTACAGACGGTTCTTAGCCGCCATGTGGGTGCTGGGGATCGAACCCGGGTCCTCTGCAAGAGCGTCGGTGCTCTTAACCGCTAGGCTATCTCTCCAGCCCCGAATTCAGCTTTCTTGTACTCAGCCATAATGGATTTGAAAGACCACCAGAGACTGGGGTGGCTCTCACTCAAATATTGGGATGGAACGACGCCCAAAAAATCAGCCAGAGACCGTTCTTGCTGCAATTACATGAGGTTTATTCAGGAAAAACCAGTGCGCTGGGGCCGAACTCGTAACCCACACAGGGGCAAAGGAGATCGACCCCCAGGGACTGGGATAGAGAACTTTTAAAAGCAGAGATCCCAAGGTGTGGGGAAATGGGGGAAGGGTTGTGTAATAGTAAAAAAATCTTATCTTGGCACGCAGGCTGGTGACACACAGGTGGGTGTAACCTAGTAAAACATTCCTCAAGAATCAGTTAAGCAAATATTTCCAAGAACGCAGAGGTCTTTGTGGTTAGCTAGTTCCTGGATTAGTGAGTAGGCAGTAGGGGGAAGGGGAGGCCTCCTAAGATGGCGGTACCATGGTTCCTAAAGACAAATTTTAAGGGTGCATAAAACCTTGGAGCAGGGGTCCTTCAGATTCATCTGACTCCACAGCTCCCCCTTTGTTTTTTGTTTGTTTCTTTGTTTGTTGAGACAGAGTCTCCCTATAGCCCCAGCTGGCCTGGAACTCACTCTGTAGACCAGGCTGGCCTTGAACTCACAGAGATCCACTTGCCTCTCCCTCCCAAGTGCCCCACCACGCCCAGCGATTCAGATTAATTTTATTTTTTTGTTGTTGTTTTTTGTCTTTTTTTGAGACAGAGTTTCCCTCTAGCCCCAGCTGTCCTGGAATTCACTCTGTAGACCAGGCTGGCCTTGCACTCACAAAGATCCGCCTGTCTCTGCCTCCCAAGTGCTAGGATTAAAGGCGTGCGCCACCACGCCCGGCTTCAGATTAATTTTAAATTCTGTTTATTTTTTTATGGGAATGAATGTACTGTCTGCATGTAGGTTTGTGCACCCATGTCATGCAATGCTGTGGAGGTCAGAAGAGGGTGTCGGATTCCCCTGGAACTGGAGCTAAAGACGGTTCTCAGCTGCCATGTGGGTGCTGGGGATCGAACCCAGGTCCTCTGTAAGAGCAGTCGGCGCTCTTAACCACTAGGCCATCTCTCCAGCCTCTCAGATTAATTTTAAATTCTGGATTCTACCATCTTTTCTTCTAATACCAACAACAAAAAAAACAAAACAAAAAAAACCCCAGAGGTGATAGTTCACATTTATCCCAGAACTTAGGAGGCTGGGCCAAGAGGATGGTGAGTTCGAGGCCAATTTGGGTTACATAAAAACCCTGTTTCTAAAAATCCCCAACAATAATAATGATATATATATATTTTTTTTTTGGTCTTTTCGAGACAGAGTCTCCCTGTAGCCCCAGCTGTTCTGGAACTCACTCTGTAGACCAGGGTGGCCTTGAACTCACAAAGATCCGCCTGCCTCTGCCTCTCAAGTGCTAGGATTAAAGGCGTGCACCACCACCACGACCAGCTAATAATAATGATTTTTGTATATTTTAAAAATATTTTGGGGCTGGAGAGATGGCTCAGCAGTTAAGAGCACTGACTGCTCTTGCAGAGGACTCGGGTTTGATTCCTAGCACCCCACATGGCGGCTAAGAACCATCTTTAACTCCAGTTCCAGGGAAATCCGACGCCCTGTTCTGACCTTCGCAACATTGCAGACACAGGTGCACCAACCTACAGGCAGACAGTACACTCATACACATAAAAAATAATAAATAATAGGCTGGGTGTAGACAGGGAGACCTGTCTGGAAAAGACAAAAAATAAATAAAAATATTTTATGTGTACATTTTTCTGCACATATGTGTATCACAAATATGTAATGTCTATAGAGGCCAGAAGAGGGAATCAGATCCTCTGGAACTGGAGTTACAGACAGTTGTTAGCAGCCATGTGGGTCCTGGGAGCCAAACCTGGGTCTTCAAGAGCCACCAGTGCTCTTAACCACTGAGCCATGTCTCCAGTCCCCAATTATATATTTTTTATAAGTTTTTTAAATTTATTTTTTATGTGTATGAGTATACTATCTGCATGCAGGTTGGTGCACCCGTGTCGTGCAATGCTGCAGAGGTCAGAAGAGGGTGTCGGATTCCCCTGGAACTGGAGTTAAAGATGGTTCTTAGCTGCCATGTGGGTGCTGGGAATCGAACCCAGGTCCTCTGCAAGAGCAGTCAGTGCTCTTAACAGCTGAGCCATCTCTCCAGCCCCCCCAAATTATATTTTTAATTTAAGAAAAATTCTTATGCCAGGCATGGTGGCACACACCTTTAATCCTAGCCCTTGGGAGACAGAGGCAGGTGGATCTCTGAGATCAAGGCCAGCCTGGTCTACATAGTGAGTTCCAGGCAGGCTGGGACTAGGGAGAGCCTGTCAAAAGGAACAAACAAAGGCTGGGCATGGTGGCATAGGCCTTTATTTATTTATTTATTTATTTTTTGGTCTTTTTGAGACAGGGTCTCCATGTAGCCCCAGCTGTCCTGGAACTTGCTCTGTAGACCAGGCTGGCCTTGAACTCACAAAGATCTGCCTGCCTCTGCCTCCCAAGTGCTAGGATTAAAGGCGTGCGCCACCACGCCCAGCGGCACAGACCTTTAATCCCAGCACTTGGGAGGCAGAGGCAGGCTGATCTCTGTGAGTTCAAGGCCACTGTGGTCCAAATAGGGAGCTCCAGGACAGATGGGACTAAAGGGAGACCCTGTCTCAAAAAGGACCCCCCCGAAAAGGGAACAAACAAAAAATGAAGATGTTTTAGTCATTATTGGTTTTCTGATGAATTTCCTTTTCTTTTTTCCCATGAACTCTCAAAAATGTCCATTGGTTATTTAGTTAACCTTTCATGAAAATCTTAAGAATGGCCAGGTGTGGTGGCGCAGGCCTTTAATCCTAGCACTTGGGAGGCAGAGGCAGGTGGATCTTTGTGAGTTCAAGGCCAGNTCTCCAGAGTCTTGAGTTGTACTATTAAGTCATTTACATATACTCTTTCTGGTTTTTCAATGTAGACATGTAGAGCCATGAACTCCCTCTTAGGAGTGTTTTTAAAATGCTCCAGAGGTATTGTTGTATTATCATTTTCATTTAGTTCCAGGAATACTTTAACTTCTTTATTAATTTCTTCTTTGACCCATTCATATTCAGAAATGTGTTGTTTAATCTCCATTGTAGAAAATCTCTGCTATTCACAAATATGCCACTCACCCCACCCCGCCCCCAACGGGAACCCAGATGGAGGGGGCAGAAAGCCACAGTGCTCCCCCCTGGGACTGCTTGTCTTTCACAAACTTCTGTTTATTTCTCCAAAGTTACAGGCTTATATAGCAGGAAAGTTGGCAGCCTTTAGCAAGCTCGCGCAGGAGCAACATTCCAAGAGAAAGTTTGAAAGATGGGACATGTGACTTTATTACGGTGATTGGGAGAGGCTTCACACAAAGGACCTGTGTAACTGTAGATAATAATTGAAGGTTGCTGACCAAGATGTTTCTTCCTAGAACAATGGGCAAGGTAGCCAACTGTGTCTCTTATCAGTTGGCAGTTTCCCACCAGACAGGGTGCCTGTGAGCTTGCCATTTTCAGCCGCCCATCCCGGTCTGGGCCACAGGTTGCCTCCCAGAACTCCAGAGCTCCTCTTGCTCTAAGTCAATTCATCCTAGTCACCAATGCTCTATGAGTTCGTGTATTACTAGGCCTTCTTTAGCTGTTGATTTTAGGTTTTATTGCATTGAGGTACAATATGATGCATGACATTGTTTCTTTTTTTTTATTTGAGGTTTGTTTTGTGCCCCAGTATGTGGCCAATTTTAGGGGAACTTGCATGGACTGCCAAGAAGCCTGGGTGGAATATTCTGTAGATTTTTGTTAGGTATACTTGATGTAAGATGTCATTTAATTCAGATGTGTTTATGCTTTGTGCAGTTGACCTGTCTATTGGAGACAGTGGGGTATTGAAGTCCCCTACTGTTACTGAGTTAAGATTAATCTGCCTTTAATAGACCTGTAGTATTTTTATGAAATTGGGTGAACTAAAATTTGGCGCATAAATGTTCATGTTTGTAATATCTTCTTGGCAATTGTTCTTTTTATTATAATGAAGTGAGCTTTAGTTTTACTTTGAAGTCTATTTTGTCAGATATTAGAATTGTAACACCTGCTTCTTTTCTATCTTACACCAACAAAAGGATAGATTTTTTTTTTTTTTGTCTTTTCGAGACAGGGTCTCCCTGTAGCCCCAGCTGTCCTGGAACTCACTCTGTAGACCAGGCTGGCCTTGAACTCACAAAGATCCGCCTGCCTCTGCCTCCCAAGTGCTAGGATTAAAAGCGTGCGCCACCACGCCCGGCAGCATAGATGTTTTGTAAGAGATGCCAAAGGAATAGTTCAATGAGGATGATTGTTATCAAGAGCAGCAGACTGGTTTGGCCTAGATGCTCTCTGAACAATCTGAGATTTGTTCTTGACTGACACAAGAGTCCTTTGTCCACAAGCATTTTCTTATCATTTGGTGAAACTACTATTAGTCTCTTCACCCTCATAGGCAGACCTATGATTAGAGACCTCAAAATATTCCCCAAGACTTTCTGCTAGAGACTTTTGATCCAGAAATATCCTGGTATTTTTGTTATTTAAAAATTAAAATTTTTCGGGGAGGCAGAGGCAGGTGGATCTTTGTGAGTTCAAGGCCAGCCTGGTCTATAGAGTGAGTTCCAGGACATCTGGGACTACAGGGAGACCCTGACTCGAAAAGACCAAAAAAAAAAAAATTAAAAATTTTCACTTTGTTTTTTCCATGCTAGCCTGTAATTTTATTCTAAAATGAATATCATGTATTTAAATTACTCCAGCCATGCAACTGTCTTTTAAATATTTGAAAGCTGGGGTATAACTTAGTGGTAAGAGTGTTCGCTTGCCATTTTCTGGGTGCTGGCTTCAATCCCTAATCTTACGCCAAAAAGTATTTGCAAAATACATGAAAGTGTTACAGGGTCGCAACAAGAGAGACCACTCACTAGTCCACGTAGAGTTTAAAGTGGGGTTTATTTATGGCCTGGCCCAACAGTCAGGTCGGGAGGAGTGCAGTGGCTAGAAGTGGGGCATACAGCTTTTTATAAATACAACAGCCAATCAGAGTGTAACACAGTTAAAGTTACAAGCAAGCCAGTCACAGAAGCAAGTGGGAGTCAGCAGTTAGATCGAGCTCCCAGGAACTTCTTAGTATGACTCAGGGAAAATGAAACTTAATGGCATCTGAGAGCACTATCCTGAGTTTTTATATCCTCTATCTTAGAAAGCATTAGGGGGGGCTGGAGAGATAGCCTAGCGGTGAAGAGCGCTGACCGCTCTTACAGAGGACCCGGGTTCGATCCCCAGCACCCACATGGCGGCCGAGAACCATCTGAAACTCCAATTCCAGGAGAACTCCAGTTCCAGAGGAATCTGACACCCTCTTCTGACCTCCGCGGCATTGCACGACACGGGTGCACAAACCTGCATGCAGACAGTACATTCATACACATAAAGAAATTAAAAAAAAAAAAAGAAAGTATTAGGGAGCTGGAGAGATGGCCTAGCGATTAAGAGCTCCGACTGCTCTTGCAGAGGACCTGGGTTCGATCCCCAGCACCCACATGGTGGCTGAGAACCATCTTTAACTCCAGTTCTAGGGGAATGTGACACCCTCTTCTGACCTCTGCGGCATTGCATGACACAGGTGCACAAACCTACATGCAGACAGTACATTCATACACATAAAAAAAAAAAAACATCATGGTGGTACATTCCTTTAGTTCCAGTACTCAGGAGGCAGAGGCAGGCAGATCTCTGTGAGTTCAAGGCCAGCCTGGTCTACATAGTGAGTTCCAGGACAGCTGGGGCTACAGGGCAACCCTGTTTCAAAAATACCAAAAAAAAAAAAAAAAAAAAGCATTCTTGTATATTTTTCTCTCCCTGAGTCTTTGATGAAATGTCATCCGTACTTCCAAATCCTGCTCATACACCATTTTGTGTATATTATTGCTGTATGCAGACTATTTGTGTTCCTTGGTACTCAAGCCATTTCCTACTATATTATAAGCTCCTGGAAGGCTGGGTCTATATCTTGTTTATCTTTGTATCTTCCATAACACATTGCTTTGTACAACATTGGTAATTACACTTACATCTATTAAATCGTGTGATTTACTAGGCCTGTTATATTCTGAATTTTGTATGTTTAAAATGTTAGTATCACGGGGCTGGAGAGATGGCCTAGAGGTTAAGAGCGCCGACCGCTCTTACAGAGGACCCGGGTTCGATCCCCAGCACCCACATGGTGGTCGAGAACCGTCTGAAACTCCAATTCCAGGAGAACTCCAGTTCCAGGGGAATCCGACACCCTCTTCTGACCTCCGCGGCATTGCACGACACAGGTGCACATACCTGCATGCAGACAGTACATTCATACACATACAGAAATTTAAAAAAAAAAATGTTAGTATCACATATAACAAACAATAACCTCTTCCTTCATTCTAGCCATTCCTAAAACTTTTCCATCATTCTGTCTCAAAACAGGGACATTTTTTTACACACCTGTGTTCTCCATTTTTTATTAGGACTTATTCTTTCTCCTTTTTAAAAAATCCTGCCTCTTACCCCTTATAATTTCTAATGTTTCTTACAACTTGTTTTCCTCTGTCACCTATTTCTATTTTTGGCTTTCTCCTTGCTTGTCCATGCACCTAGTTCCTTGCAGGCAGGTTTAAATAGGGAGGAGCTGGTTTGCAGGGGTGGAGCTTCCTGTTCCTTGCTTCCAGTTTAGAACCTGACTGAGAAGGATCCTCAGCTTACGGGTCGCTGGGACTGAATCTTTATGGCCCTCCCACTGGAGACTAGCACTCTGGAAGGCAGATGGGACTCTGTAAGTTCAACAGTGTCCCTCCCTGGTTTTTTGTTTGTTTTTGTTTTTTTGGCTCTTTCTCTTCCTCCTTTCTATTCTGTTTTTCACTCATAGTAGTTCTCTGTGTACTACCAATTTTCTTTTTTCTCTTTCTGTCAGGCAACTTTCTTTAGTATTTATCTTTCTTGTTACCTCTTCTTTCCATATATCTGTTCTCTCTTCAAGAGAGAATATCTAGCCAGGCGTGGTGGCACACGCCTTTAATCCTAGCACTCGGGAGGCAGAGGCAGGCGATCTTTGTGAGTTCAAGGCCAGCCTGGTCTACAGAGTGAGTTCCAGGACAGCTGGAGCTACGGGGAGACCCTGTCTCGAAAAGACCAAAAAAAAAAAAAAAGAATAAGAGAGAATATCTGTTCTCCGTTTTATTCTTGTGCTGTTTTCTCAACATTGTTTTACTGTTTCCTAAAGAAGTTAGACTGAGAGCCGCAAAGGAGTCCCCTTGCCTTCCAAAGCCTTTTCAGACTTTTTACTCAATTTTCTCAAACTTGTATATTTTGAAGCATTTGTGCTGAATAGAGGTTACTTAACAGTGAATTAGGAGTTAGGTTGAATATTAAATGTAAGGATTTAGTTTTTTTTCTCTCTTTTATTTAGTTTTTTTCTGCAATACAGTGGATACAATTTACCATGGCTACTCTGAGGTATGTTTATTTAATATCACATAATATGACTGTTGAAATTCATGTAAGCAAAATGAGAACTGTACAACTTCTACATTCTCCCCCATCCCTGGGGGGGGGGGAGATTTGATTGTACTTTTTAGTTAGAAATTGTTATTTCCTTTGTTGATATTTTCTGACTAATAAAATGCAGGGGGACTAAGAAGATGGCTTAGTGGGTAAAGTGTTTGCTGTTTAGGCACGAGGATCTGGGTGTGTATATCCCCAGCACCCACATAAAGTGCCCTGTGTGCTGTTAGTTCTCTATACTCCCAGTGTTGGCAGGAAGAGACAGAAGGATCTTGGGAATGTGTTGGCCAGCCAGTCTACTGAATCGTCAAGCTCCAGGTTCAGTGAGAGACCCTGCCTCAAAAACTAAGGTGGAAGATGACATAGGATGACAATAACTTTGGCCTCTGGTGTGTGCATACACTTGTACCATACCCACATCCCCCCGGTAAATGTAAGAACATCAGTAACAACAGTTACAACAAATGGATTAAGGGTTACTATCAGAAAAAAGTGAACAACCTTGTCAACAGGCTTTCTTGGGAAATCAGTAGCAAAGCACTCAGTAGAATAGCACATATTAAAAATTGAAATGTAGGGGCTGGAGAGATAGCCTAGCAGTTAAGAGCACCGACTGCTCTTGCAGAGGACCAGGGTTCAATCCCCAGCACCCACATGGCGGCTAAGAACTGTCTGTAACTCCAATTCCAGGAGAACTCCAGTTCCAGGGGAATCCGAGACCCTCTTCTGACGTCCGCAGCATTGCACGCACGAGTGCACAAACCTACATGCAGACAGTACGTTCATACACATACAAAAATAAATAAAATTTAAAAAATTGTTTAAAAAAAAATTGAAACGTAGATGGGCATGGGTGGTACGTACTTGTAATCCCAGCACTTGGGAGGTTGAATCAGGAAGATAAGCTCAAGTTCAAGGTGTATTATATGAAATGCACAAAAAATCAATTAAAAATATGTGTGGCATATTTTATATTAATTAGGTTAATAAAATTGTAAAATATCGACAGTAGAAATAAAAGTCTTACTGCCCTTTTTTTTTTTTTTGGTCTTTTTGAGACAGGGTCTTCCAGCTGTCCTGGAACTCACTATGTAGACCAGGCTGGCCTTGAACTCACAGAGATCCGCCTGCCTCTGCCTCCAAGTGCTGGGATTAAAGGCATGTGCCACCATGCCCGGCTTACTGCTCCTTTTTATGGTCATGATCTATGTCATTCAGTGTTATAGGTTCAAGTTCACTTATTACTTATGCTGTGTTCCAGAATCCACAGAAATTTCCAGAGGTGAGCAATCTCTTTCTGTTGAATTTGAACCCTTAGTGACTTAGCCTTTGAAATAAGTAATAGAGAAGTGCTAGCTTGTACATGGTAGAACAGTTGCATAAATTACTTATAAATTTCCAATTAAAATAGATTGGGATATTTTAGCACTGTCAATAGGGCTCCCTTTTCTTCTTGGCAATGATTTTAACTATAACTTTCAATTCTTAGAGATTAACTATTAAATGTGGGGGTTTTGATGTGTATCAATTATTGAGGTTAAGGACACAGAGTATGGACTGAGACCTATATTAACTCTGAGCATGGCAAGGTCCTACCTAGAGGTGAATTTTCTGATTTTGACACCTTGTACAGCTAGGAGATAGTTGAAACCCTTTGCTAGTTGAAAGAGACTTGTTTTTTGCTGCCCTGTCCATCTAGGGAAGTACAATTGATTTTGAAAAAACACATCCTTTGTAAAATTATTCATACAAAAATGCTGAAGTTAAAAACTTTCCTGCTGAGGATGATGGCTCATGTCTGTAGTCCTGGTATTTGAGAGGCTGAGTTAGAAGGATCATTATGAGTTTCAGGTAAGGCCAGCCTCAACTACAGAGTTAACTCCAGGTCAACCGCTGCACTACCAGGAGACCTTGTCTCAAAACAAAACATACAGACCATCATCCTGACTCATAAAATACTAGCAAGAGTGGTTTATTCGATAGCTCATTAAAGACTTTAAGAAAACAATGACAGGGCCAGAGAGATGGCTCAGCGATTAAGAACACCGACTGCTCTTGCAGAGGACCTGGGTTTGATTCCCAGCACCCAAGTGGCAGCTAAGAATAGTCTTTAACTCCAGTTCCAGGGGAATCCGACGCCCTCTTCTGACCTCCGCAACATTGCACAACATGGGTGCACCAACCTGCATGCAGACAGTACACTCATACACATAAAAAATAATGAGTAAAAAAAAAAAAAAGAAAACAATGACAGCCGGATGTGGTGGCGCACGCCTTTGATCCCATCACTCGGGAGGCGGAGGCAGGCGGATCTCTGTGAGTTCAAAGCCAGCCTGGTCTACAGAGCCAGCTCCAGGGCAGCTGGGACTAAATGGACTCCCTGTCTCAAAAATACCAAAAAAAAAAAAAAAAAGAAATCAATGACAATTGTTACTCTTATCAGGCCAAGTGGCATAAATTATTCAAAACATGGTTGGATGCATGTATGGGTGAACTTTTATGTATGGAAAATGCCATTGGGTTTTACTGAGTCCATGTCAATAGTGAAAGTCGCTCTTGTCAGTGGAACACACTTAACTATGTTCCAACTGTGTTGAGTGTTTTATATACTCTATCTCATTGATCCTCATCACTCCTCTATCTGAAGAATACTATTAGACCTAGTTCGAAGATGAGGAAATTAAGGCACAAAGTCAAGAAATAATTTGTCAAGTTACATAGTAAGTAGCACAGCAAGGATTTTCAGAAGGCCATCTCTTGACTTATCTCCAAATTAAACAAAAACTTTAGTGTTTATTATATACTAGGTATATTTCCTCACTGTGTTAAATGATAGTTTTTGGAAATAGAGTCTTATTGTATAGCCCAGATGATCTTGATTCTCCTGCCTCTGTCCCCTAACTGCTAGGATTACCAGCATGTGCTATCATATCTGATTTTAAATACATTTTCAGATTTAGAGTCAGCTCATCAAACTGCAGTGGAACACACAGTAAAACATGCTGAGATTAAAACTGCACTTAATTTATAGATAATTTAGAGAGAACTGACATTTTAATATCTCACAGTCTATGAGCATTACATATTTCTAAGATTTTCTTTGATGTCTCAACATTTTCCATAGAAGGATCAGAATTATTTTTAAGTAATAGGGAATGGGGAGGCAAAAGGATACTAGAAAATAAGAAGACAGGGGCTAGACAACTGACTCAGTGGGTAAGAGTGCTTGCTGTGCAAACATGTGGTCCTGGGTTCAGATTCCAGCACCCACATAAAATGATAAGTGTGGCATGTCTATAACCTCAGCACTGTGGTGGATAATAACTCAAGAATCACCAGGGTTTGCTGGCCACCAGCCTAGCTCCAGACTGAGTGAGAGATACTGTCTTAAAGGAATAAGGCAGATAGTGATAGAGCAGAACACCTAGCCTCCTCCTCTGGCCTTCATATGTATGCATGCAAGAAGAGCACATTCCTCCCAACACATGCCTATCTATCTATCTATCTATCTATCTATCTATCTATCTATCTATCTATCTATCTATCATCTATCTATCTCTATCTTTATCTCTCTCTCTCCACACCATTTTCACAAATATACACATACAAAAATAAACTAGGTAGCCAGAATCATCAATGCAGTCAGAGTCAGAAGGCAATTTATATCATACTGGCATCTCCCCTCACTTTTTGTTTTGTTTTTAAACATCAACTATCTCTCTAAACATTTAGTGGATGACATCATTTTATATTTTTAGATGATACTGACTGTGGACTATCAATAATCCACTTGTGTTATATCTCCACCATACAATTTTCATCTGTCCATTCTTTCTTTGACTTTATTATGAGGAAGGAGTACTCTATGAGTAAGGTCAACTGCTAACCTCCATGAGCTTTCAAGATTTTTCTTCTTTTTTTCTTTTTTGTCTTATTGAGACGGGGTCTCTCTGTAGCCTCAGCTGTCCTGGAACTCACTATGTAACTATGTAGACCAGGCTGGCCTTGAACTCACAGAGATCTACCTGCCTCTGCCTCTGGAGTGCTGGGATTAAAGGCATGTACTACCATGGTGGATCCATGAATTTTCTTATTCCAGAAAAGTGAGGCAGGTAATTGATAATTATGTTCTAGCTACATCACTTATTAAATTGGTATTTTGTGGCTTTTGACAGATAAAGCCACTCTTTTATCTCAGCTTTTCTGACATCCTCCTGGGAGTTTGCTGGCTCATAGAGGCACTTCTCTATGGAACTGCAGCAGCCCATAAGGATATCATCTGCTATAATCTACAAACAGTTGGAGAGGTAAGCGCTACTAGACTTTTACTGCACTTTGCAAAGAAGGCATACTCTAGCAATCAAAGATGATCGGTGCTGGAAAGTAGAAATTCATTTGTTTATTGTTACATTTTAACATAACACGTTTTATTATTTTTCGTATTGAAAATAGCTACAGCCAGGTCAGTGAGACAGCTTAGCAGATAAAGGCACCTGCCACTAAACCTACTAGCCTGAGTTTGATTTCTAGGACCCGCATGATGGAAGGAGAGAACTAACTCCCACAAATTGTCCTCTGATCTACACACACACACACAC
This sequence comes from Rhizomys pruinosus, assembly GCA_009823505.1. Lineage (NCBI taxonomy): Eukaryota > Metazoa > Chordata > Mammalia > Rodentia > Spalacidae > Rhizomys > Rhizomys pruinosus. Next base: position 1,140,361 of record VZQC01001459.1, read on the forward strand.
ACACACACACACACACCACCACCACCACCACCACCACCACCAAACAAATGTATTAAAAAGTAGTTACTGGCCAGGTGTGTTTAATCCCATCACTCGGGAGGCAGAGGTAGGCCAGATCTCTGTAAGTTCAAGGCCAGCCTGGTCTATATATCGAGTACCAGGCCAGCTGGGACTAAAGGGAGACCCTGTCTCAAACAGACCAAGGCACTTTCCTCCCAAGTTGAGTGTTGGCCTGGAGTCCTAATTAAATTAAAAAAAAAAAGTAGTTGTTGCTGCCTTGATTATGATGCATGACTATAATCCTAATGTTCAGGGGGTAGATACCAGAGAATTTGGAGTTCCTGACCCATCTGAGCTACATAGGGAGACCCTACCTCAAAAAGTAAGTCAAAAAATTACTTTTTCTTTTTTGTCTTTTTGTCTCCCTGTAGCCCCAGCTTTCCTGGTACTCACTTTGTAGACCAGGCAAGCCTTGAACTCAGAGAGATCCATCTGCCTCTGCTGGGATTAAAGGCATTCACCACTGCATCCAGTTTTTCTTACAGAATTTTTGAAAGATTCAGAGAAACATAAAATTAAAAATCACCCACATTTAAGCATATAATTTTCATATTACATATATTTCTAATCTTTTTCTGTGATAAATTTAAAATGTATAAAATAATAGATTGATAGTTTTGTAATGTTTTTATTATTGTATTTTGACTATATTTCCATATAATGAATTTTTTTCTAACAACTTTTGAAATACATAGTTTTGTATTATACTGCTGTAATGTCATTGTGGTTTTTTTTTTTTTTTTTTGTCTTTTTGAAATAGGGTCTCCCTGTATCCCCAGCTGTCCTGGAACTCATTCTGTAGACCAGGCTGGTCTTGAACTCACAAAGATCCGCCCGCCTCTGCCTCCCAAGTGCTAGGATCAAAGGCGTGCGCCACCACGCCTGGCTATTGTCATTGAGTTTTAAAAAATACCAAAGGTGGCCATGTATGGTGGTGCATGCCTTTAGTCCCAGCATTTGGGAGGCAGAGGCAGGCAGATCTCTGTGAGTTCAAAGCCAGCCTGCCTGGTTTACAGAGTGAGTTCCAGGACAGCTGAGGCTACAGGGGGACACTGCCTCAAAAAAATACCAAAGGTGATCATATACTGGATACATATCTTTTATTAATTTTGTCAGTAAAAAAACCCATATAACAACAATAAAATATATACTGCTTCTGAGTTTCTAGACTTGCATGCAAAAAAATAGAGGTTAAAATGTAGTCTAGGGGGCTGGAGAGATGGCTCAGCGGTTAAGAGTGCCGACTGCTCTTGCAGAGGACCCGGGTTCAATTCCCAGCACCACATGGCAGCTAAGAACCATCTTTAAGCCTGGTGTGGTGGTGCACGCCTTTAATCCCAGCGCTCGGGAGGCAGAGGCAGGTAGATCTCTGTGAGTTCAAGGCCAGCCTGGTCTTCATACAGAGTGAGTTCCAGGCCAGACAAGGAGAGCCTGTCTCAAAAAAAAAAAAAATGTCTTTGTTCAGTACTGGTTATTTCTTCTGAAAGTTGTTACTCAAGGTGATATTTCTTTCTTTCTTTCTTTATTTTTTTTGGTATTTTTTTGAGACAGGGTCTCCTTTAAGTACCAGCTGGCCTGGAGCTCGCTCTGTAGATCAGGCTGCCCTCGAACTCACAGAGATCTCCCTGCTTCTGCCTCCTGAGTGCTGGGACAGTGATTTATATATTCTTGGAGTGTGTGTGTGTGTGTGTGTGTGTGTGTGTGTGTGTGTATGTTCATACATATGCTGTGATGCATGTGTGGAGATCAGAGGACAGTTTCTGGGAGTTGAAGTTCTTGCTATCTATCTTGTTTTTGTTTTAATATTTTATTTATTATTTTTATTTTATGTGTATTAATAGATTGCCTGCATGTATGTAACTGCACCCATGTCATGCAATGCCCACAGAAGTCAGAAGAAGGGGTTGGGTTCCCCTGGAACTGGAGTTATGGGCGGTTGTTAACTGCCATATGGGTGCTGGGAATTGAACTCAGGTCCTCTGCAAGAGCAGCCAGTACTCTTAACTGCTGGGCATTCTCTCCACAGCCTCATATCTTGTTCTTGACAGGATGGTTTTTTTTTTTGTTTTTGTTCTTGTTTTTTGTTGTTGTTGTTTCCAATATGCATCACTCCCAACTGCTTTGGACAAAAGCTCCAGGGGCCATGCACAAGAAATACTTACTACTAGGTAATTGGCACTAGCATCCATACCATTCGTCGTTTGTTTTTCTGGGACTGTGTTACTTCACTCAGCATGATGTCCTCTAGCTCCAGCCATTTTCCTGCAAAGCTCATGATGTCATCTTTCTTTTTTTTTTTTTTTTTTTTTTTTTTTTTTTTGGTTTTTTGAGAAGGGTCTCCCTGTAGCCCCAGCTGTCCTGAACTCGCTCTGTAACGACCAGGCTGGCCTTGAATCTCACAAAGATCAGCCCTGCATTGCTCCCAAGTGCTAGGATTAAGGCGTGCGCCACCGACGCCGGCCGATGTCATCTTTCTTTAACTGCTTGCAAGAACTCACATTGTGTAGAGGACCACATTTTCTGTTCCACTCATCAGTTGAGGGGCAATTGGGTTGGTTCCAGCTCTTGCTAATTGTGAAGAGGCTGAAATAACATGCCTGACTGTATCTCTGCGGTGGGTGAGTCTTGAGGGGTAGCATGCTAAGGAGTGGCTATGGCTGGGTCAGGTGGCAAGTTCATTCAAGTCTTTCCAAGGGTTTCCATACTGCGTTCCATAGTGGCTGTACGATTTACTTCCACCAGCAGTGATGAGTGTTCCCCTTTCCCTACAACCTCTTCCGCACTTGGTATCATTTGGTTTTCTTGATCCTAGTCAGACTTATTGGAGTAAGATGAATCTTAAAAAGTGGGGTTTTAATTTGCATTTTCCTTATGATGTGATGTTTGAACACTTCTTAATGGGTTTTCTCAGCCATCTCTAATTCCTCACTTGTGAGTCTCTGTCAGCTCTTTGCTCCATCTATTGAGTGGCATTTGTTTTTTTTATTTATTTATTTATTTATTATATTTATATATTTATATTATCTTTATTTCTGTATGTGTATGAATGTACTGTCTGCATGCAAGTGTGTGCGCACCCATGTTGTGCAATGCCTCGGGAGGTCAGAAGACGGTGCTGGATTCCCCCGGAACTGGAGTTCTCCTGAATTGAGTTTCAGACAGTCTTGGCGCCATGTGGGTGCTGGGGATCGAACCCGGGTCCTCTGCAAAGCGGTCGGTGCTCTTAACCGCTAGGCCATCTCTCCAGCCCCTGTTTTCTTTCTTCTTTGTTTTTTGAGTAGTTTATATATTCCGGAAATCAATGCTTTGTCAGATGTATCTGCTGTGAAGTTTCCTCTCACTCTGTGGGATTTCTCTTCACTTCCTTGATTGTTCTTTTGACTGTACAAGAAGCTTTGAGTTTAATGAGGTCCCTTTTGTCAATTGTCCACCTTAAACTTCCTTGTGCAGTCTTGCCTGTCCTGATTGTAGGAAGTCTTTCACCCTGACACCTATGTCTTGTAGTTCTGCTGCCACTTTTTCTTCTATTGACTTCAAGAGTTTTGGGTTTCATGCTTGAGGGGTCTTATGATCCATGCTGGAGTGGTAAAAAAAAAAAAACCCCTGCTTTTTTTGTACAGGGCGAGAAAAAGTAGGGGGTTTAACTTTATTCTTCACTACAAGTGGTGATCCGGGTTTGCCAACACCACTTGCGAAGATGCTGTCTTTTCTCCACTGTGTCTTCTTGGCCCCTTTGTCAAATATGAGATGGCTGAAATTGTAATGTGCCAGGTTTGGATCTTTGGTTTTGTTCCATTGGTCCACTGGTCTGTTTTTTCTGTTTTTGTGCCAGTACCCCAGGTGTTTTTATAACTATAGCCCTACAGTATAGCTTGAAGTCCTGGTTAATAAAGAGATCCCCCCTGTGTAGCTCTCTTTTCACTCAGGGTTGTTTAGGTATTCCAGGGTCTTTTGTTTTTTCCAAATGTGAATTTAAGGACTTTTTTTTTTTCCAAAGCCTGGAAGAACAAATTCTTGGGGATTTTTGATTGGAATTGCATTAAATCCATACAAGAGTTTTTGGTAGACATGGACATTTTTTTTTTTAAATTTTACTTATTTATTTTTTTTTTGTCTTTTCGAGACAAGAGCTCCCTGTAATAAGCCCCGTCTATCCTGGAAACTTACTCACTCTGTAGACGCAGGCTGGCCTGAACTCACAAAGTCCGCCTGCCTCTGCCTCCAAATGCGAGGATTACAGGCATGCGCCACCAGCCCGGCTTTTAATTTATTTATTCTGTTGGTCAATATTTGAGTACTGTCTGACATGCAGTTGTCGCACCCTGTCCCACGCCGTGGAGGTAGAAGAGGTCATCGGATTCCCCTGGAACTGGAGTTACTCCTGGATTGGCGCTCAGATATTCGGTTCTTAGCCGCCATGTGGGTGCTGGGATGAACCGGGCGTCCTCTGCAAGGGCGGGTTCGCGGCTCTAACCTGCTAGGCCAATTCCTCTCAGGCCCTATTGCATTTTTTTTTTGTCTATTTTGAGACAGGGTCTCACTATAGCCGACCAGCTGTCCTGGAACTCACTCTGTAGGACAGGCTGGATTAGAACTCACAAAAGATCCCCTGCCTCTGCCTCCCAAGTGTTAGGATTCAGGCGTGGCGCCACGCCAGCTTAAGAAATAGGACATTTTTTACAATGTTAATTTTCACAAATCCATGAGCATTGGAAGTTTTTTCATCTTCTGATGTCTTCTCAATTTCTTTAATTTAAAGGTTTAAAATTTTTGTTGTCAGAGAGTTTATTGGTATCTTTGGTTAGGGTTTGTTCTAGGTATCTTTTAAATTGTTTTTGGCTATTGTGACGTGGGTAAGTCTCTTTGAAATTCTTTCTCTCCCAAGTTGCTCTTCTTATTGGTGTAAAGAAAGGCTCGTGATTTTTATTTAGGTTAGTGTGGTCATCACTTTGGCTGAAGCTGTTAAGATCATGTTTCTTCTTTACGGAGTTTTTTTTTTTTTTTTAGCATCCTGGTAAAGCATCAATTAAGTCAGAAATAGGGGATAGCCTTTGACATCTTTTTCTGAATTAGATACTCCTTTAATATCTTTATTTTGCCTTATGCTCTTGCAAGTGTTTCAAGCATAATATTGAAGAGGAGTGGTGAAAGGGGGCAGCCTTGCCATTCTCACGTTTAAAGGGAGATGTTTCTTTTCCCATTTTGGGATGATATTGACTGTGGGTTCCTGTATATGGCTTTGATTCCTTCTAGGACTTTAAGCATCAAGGGATGCTGGATTTTCTCAAAGGCTTTTTCGCATCAATTTGAGATATGGTGTGGTTTTTGTCTTTCCAATATCCATTCTTGTGTTTGGATGATGTTTATTGATTTTCGTATGTTTGAACCATCCTGCAACTCTGGTTCGAGTCCAACTTGGTCATGATGGATAATCTTTGATGTGGGTCTGTATGAGATTTGCCAGTTATCCTGTTTAGAATTTTGGCCTCTGTGTTCATAAGGGGGATGGGTCTATAAAATTCTCCTTTTATTTTTTATTTTTTTATTTTGTTAATTTTTTTATTTTTATTTTTTTGGTCCTTTTGAGACAGGGATCTCCCCTGTAGCCCCAGCTGTCCTGGAACTCACTCTGTAGACCAGGCTGGCCTTGAACTCACAGATCACCCTGCCTCTGCCTACCAAGTATGCTAGGTCTATAATTCTCTTTTTAGTTGTATCCTTTGCCTGGTTTTTTGGTAATGAGTGATGCTGGCTTCATAATAGAAGGAATTTTGGAGAATTCACTCTGATTGTATACTTCTAATATGTTTCAGAATTAATGGTTGTAGGTCTTTTTGCCAATGTTGTTATAGAATTCTGTCATGAACGTCTGGGCCTGGGCTTTTTTTTAGTTGGGAGGTTTCTTATTCAANATTTCTAGCATCCAACACTCAAATTCACTGATCCTTTCACTACACACGCATAATATTGGCCGAACTTTCAGGTGCACGAAGATCATGTTTGCATACTTATTACATAAATTGTCTTCTCGCCAGCCCAGCCATCCAACCCCTTGCTCTGCCCCCCGGTTAAAACACTCACGCTTGCTCACGTGTGGATTATACAAGGGATCACCAGTGCTATCAAGTGGTTCAGAGCGAGGAGGGTTTCATTGCCCCACCTTGCCTCTAAGTCTGCTAAAAATTGCCATCATATCTGATCCCAAACTGATTTCCCACGACCTTCACACAGCAGCGCCTTCTAAACATCCTTCACGACCTTTCCCTTTCAATTGTATATCCTTTAACAAATCTTATGACAAACAGCCATTTAAAAGCTAGCAAATTTATCCAATGCCACACAGAAAAATAAACTAAAAATTTCATATTTTTCTTTTTGAACAAGAAGGGAGCTCCCACGACTGGACACTTTTTTTGTCTTGTGTTTTTGCCATTTCATCAACAAACATACTAATACAGAGGAAGAAAACACAGTATTTACGCGCATTACGCTTAGTGTCCAGTTACTGCCAAAATCTCACTTCCTTAACCCCTCTTTCTTGGAACTTCATTATTCAAAAGTAAGAAATTATAAACATATGAAAGTAAGTTAACGCACAGCTTGCTTGCATATTTACATATTAAAAATCATAAAAAAAATAGCTCTGCGTAGCAGATGAAAAATGGGCTGGGAGAAAAAAAAAAAAAAAAAACAAACAAAAAAAAAAACAAAAAATAAAAAAAGAAAAAAAAAAAAAAAAAAAAAAAAAAAAAAAAAAAAAAATAAAAAAAAAAAAAAAAAAAAAAAAAAAAAAAAAAAAAAAAAAAGAAGACCAAGTGTTTCAAAAATAGCGTTCCTAATGGAGAATATTTTAAAACTCAATGTATCCAAAATTCAAAAGTGTATTTTTCTGCTGGAATGAATAACAACAATTAAGATTAAAAAAACGATTACAATCAAAACGTAGAAAACTTCTATAATTAGCTGTCATCATTTCAGTGACAAAGCCACAGAACCACCAAGATTTGATAGTTTATACTTGAACTCAGCGAGAAGCACCCATCCAGTGTTTCTTTTTATTCACAAAATATTTATTTAAACAAAAAGATAAAGTGCTTTCTTAAGAATAGAATGACCTTCACTGCACCGAGGGGAAATCCTTCCAGGGTGCACTTCACAGTTTAATATATCAATGAGTGGGAACCCCAGGGGTGCTGATGTAGACTATATTTTATTATTTTTAAATCGGATACCACCACAGGAAATACTGATGCCTCTTCTCCCCAAGTCTCATATCCTTGCAGGCAAAAACTAGAGAAAAGAAAAGAAGCCAGAAAAGTCCACTTTTCTTTCCGTTGCTGGCCTGTGCCAGGGGATGATGGAGGGCTAAGCCTGCCCAGCTACCTCATCAATGTCCAGGCCACTATCCTGATATTTGTCTTGCATCCTTTGCTTGTTCAATGTGTTTTCTGACACTTTTATCCTTATACTGAATCATGTGAATTTTTTTTTTATTTTTTTGAACCTATGTGGTATGCTATGATTTCAGAGAGTTCTGGCATTTTTTTGAGCATTCACCAAAAGCAGACAGACCAAACCAAGAAGCCTACACACAAACTATAATGTAAAGTCAACCTAATGTACACCAACACCTGCCCTCACTTGTCCTCAGATGCTTAATCAGGCAATCTAGTTATGTATTTAAATATAAGTTAAACATAAAACCTATGGGTACTTAAATGCAAAAGCTATAGGTTTCTAACTAAATAAGCTGACCTTAATGGACAGTCTCAGTGGTCCATGAAGGATGACAATGGACAGTAATGTCCCATGAGATCTATATAGGTACCTGGCCAGAGTTCCACACAGGGAATCAGTGTTGCAGGCTGAAAGTGGACAGAAGAGGAAAGGTGTATGCCAAATTTGATTAGCCTGAAGTTGGAGTAACCCACTCTGATTGTCCCCGCCGCACAGTCTATACCTGGTTTATGGTTGTCTAGCAACATCTGAGACGCGTTATTACAACCAGCTTACAGTCGAATTCTCGTCCGAATCCAACGACAGCTGATATCATTGTTCTGAGGACTCTCAGTAAATGGGAATTGCCTACTCCCCAATCTTTTGACCTTTTAAAAGGAAATTCTTCGCAATACCGTTTGGCAGTTATTGAAAACGGCTGTCTACGAGTAACATTTCGAATTTTCACGTCGTTAGAACTAGGCTCCCAGACTGCGTTTACTGACGAGGAGATGACACTCCGGATACAAGGGCGGGAGGGGACTCGCCCGGGAGCACCTGGGGACCAGTCTGGGTAGACCGTCCTGTTACTGTATCCTTCATGCTAATACCACAAACAGCCACCGGTCTATGTCTTTCTGTGCAGTCATGGTATCGAGGGATGCCACCCGACACATCCCCCCGACTTGGATGAATATCCGCCAGCCTCGAATGCTGCTCACGCTTACGTGTCCTTCCCCTATCTTTTCCCCGATCTCTCATGCAATTACTCAGCTGAGTTTCGATCCTCACACTCTTATTTTAAGTGTTTCTGACCCCGTTAATAAATAAGGCATCACAGAAAGCCATGAGCCAGGAACAAGACCGGTATTATAGTCTAATGGTTCCCCCTGGAAATGGCTGAGTTCGGAAGTGTGTTTGCTCTACTGTTAGGATGCTCGATACTGAACCCAGTCCTTTCAAGTATGAACAGTTGCTGTTATCACTTATGACTCTGGCTTGCGAGTCTGCTTATTCCCGTAACACGCGCATTTTTTTAGCGGCTCGGAATAGGGTCCTAACAACAGTTAAATCGGGTTATGAAGATAGGAAAATATCCGTTTTCCACTAGTTATTTGTTTTAATAAAACGCAGATACAGTCATTTCCCTTATTATCCTCATCTTCCTTCGGTGTCGACTTGTGACGCACCTTTCTTCAACACAGTAGCTTCTCACAAAAAAAAAGAAGCATTCTTTCGATTTCCACACCACAGGTCCCCATTCACCTAGGAATAAAACCTCTTGCACCAGTGCTCCTAAGATTCTCCTCTACACCCTAGGTCTCTAGTAACAAGACATAGATCATCTTGCACTTCGAACAGGAGGTTAGCTCATTGAAAGGGAGAGCAGCGCTTTATCTTTTCGTCTTATATAAGATTCAGGCCACTCTAACTCTTCAATGTTTATTTGACAGGCTATTCGCTATGATAATAAAATATTAATGATTTTCCAGGCTATCCATGCAATTGTTCGTATTCTCTTTATACTTATTCTGCCCTCCTCACTACATCTCATCTAGCTGACGTCTGTCTTTCTCTTTTTTTTTGCTTGAGTTGGAAGCTCTCCCCCTTCACACATACCAACTGATAGCTCCTCCAGCTACCCTGGAACTCTCTCTGTCTGACCAGGCTGCTTTCTGGAACTTTCACCAAAGATCCACCATCTGCTCGCCTCCCCTCCGGAGGCAAGACTTCTCCAATGACGATTATCTGAGTCCGAGACGAGAGCATTCTATCAGAATCCTACTGGTCGAGATTAGCATTAAAGACATGCACCACACGGCGTGGCGAGACGCCTTATACGTATGTGCTATGCTTGACGTCTTGGGGCGGCTATGAGAACACTTGGGGCTAGTACTCTTCTTACTGGCACTTGTAGTCATTCCAATTAGACCTGAAGCGATTCACGATATATTTGTAGTGGCGTCATCTTTTTAGTTACAGTTTAAGCGTTCTGTCGTCATTGTATTGTTTCTCAGCTACTGTTCACATGAGCGTACGAGTCCGGATGAACCTTCCTTTATGTGCCAGTTTAGTATTCTGCTCTGATGGCGTGGCCTACTGACAAATTCTTGCACCTTATTTCTGTTCTACACCACTCCTATTAATGTCCATGCACAAGGAAATGTATTTGCTGTCCGCACATTAGGATATATGTGGATGCTCTTGGGTCTTGTTAAGAAGGAAGCGCTTTAAGGCAATGTGTGCAGCAGGCGCTGGGGAGAAGTTAAAATATCAACCCTGACAGACATCATAAACGGAGCATACCGTCTTTCACCACTCAATGTCCGTATTATAATATGGTCGCAGTTGCTCAGGTGGGATTCAGGCGTCCAGGTTAGTCACTGCCTTTGTATTTTAGTCACATGGCTTATCTTTGAACTAAGTCCTCCTTTTTCCCTTGTCTCCTCTTCGGATTTTTAAGCTTAGAAACATCCGTAACCTATCAATTTCTAACACAGATTAACACGAAAACTTATTCTGTTAGGAGAAAGAAGCGACAAGGGGAACAAATCCAGTTCACTTTGAATTCGGATTTATGCATTGAACACTGAGCTTCAAGAGTACTGTGCGAGCAGTCATGTATTGGGCCAACATTGTAACGCACCTGTGGCGTCGGGGAATACCAGAGAACGTGATGTGGGGATGTATTCTCAGGGACGCTGGGCTGCAGGGAGACCCTGTCTCAAAATAGACAAAAAGGGCCTGAGAGGAAATTAGCCTAGCGGTTAAGAGCACCGACCGCTCTTCAGAGGACCCGGGTTCATCCCCAGCACCCACATGGCGGCCAAGAATGTCTGACTCCAATCCAGGAGAACCTCCAGTTCCGGGAATCCAGACCGTCTTCTGACCTCCCGGCATGCACCGGGTGCGCACACTACTTGCATGCAGACAGTACATTCATAAATACAAATAAAGAAATATAAATAAATAAATAATATAAAAAAAGATTAAAAAAAAAAAACCAAAGACAACAAACTGTATACCACAAAGCACAAATCTGATCAGTCGTGTAAGCTTTTCGTCCTGGTAATAAATTTTACTTTATTATCTTTATAGTTGCACCACAATCTTTAAGAAGGTACACCATGCTTAAGAAGAGCCACAGTCTACTTGTAGTCCGGTGTCATGGTTCGTGTTATAGTTTTGACTTTGTGTTCTCTGAACTGGGGATTATTTTAACGTCTATTTTAAAATTTAGGAATAAATGGATGGTGTATGATTCGCCTAGTACGTTACTACAAATCCAATTGTTTGGCTTTGTAAGGACGCAGCATTTCTAGGTGCGCCTGCTACCATCTCTCAATGGTTAATTTTGTGTCCGTACTTCTGGTGTTTACCTTTGATAGGGTGGTTTATGTGGTCCGATCTTCTCATTGTTTTTTAGTTATTGATTTCTCAGTAGAGGTGGTTCAACCCTTCTTTCTCTCTGTTTTTTTTTATTTTTGGCATTATTAGGTGGGACAGGGTCTCCCTTTAGTTCATGGCCGGAGCCTACGCTCTGATAGGTCCAGGGCGACATGGCCTTCGCACTTCAACCAGAGATTACCGTGCCATACTGCCTCCCAAGGTGTCTGGGAGTCTTTAGTGGGAAAAGGCGTGCACCACACACACCAGCTACCTCTTTGTCTTTTTTCTTTTTTTTCTTTATTTTTTTAAATTTTATTTATTTCTTGTATGTGTATGAACTGTCTACTGTTGGCATGTAGGTCTGTGCACCTTGTTCCGTTGTGCATGTCTCCGGGGTCAGAAGTGGGTCTTGTATTCCCCTGGAATGGAGTTCTCTGGAATTGGAGGCGCTTATGTTACAGACATTAGCCGCCATGATTGGGTGCTGGGGAGTAACCTGGTCCTTCTGTAGAGAGTCGGTCTCTTACTTCTAGGGCTATCTTCCAAGCAACCATTTTTCTGTCTTTTGTTACTTTATGTTTAAATGCTTTATTTATTTTTTTTTTTTTTTTTTTTTTTTTTTTTTTTTTTTTTTTTTTATTTTATTTATTCTGTTCATTGTGTATGAGCTGTTACTGTCTGCTCTTGTTAAGGCTTGTGCACCCATGTCGAGCAAAACCTCGGAGGTCAGAAGTAAGGTCGTGTCCGGATTCGCCTGCAGCGTGGAGTTAAGACGTCCTTGTCATCTACTATGTGGGTGCTGGGTTGTACCCCGTTCCTCTACAAGAGCGGCAGTGGGGCTCCGGGTTAGACCACTGATGCCATGTCTCCAGCGCCCTAACTCTTTTCATCATTTTTTATGTTGATTTTTTACTCTTCACTTTGCTTTGCTATGATATTATTTCGTGTCCGCGACTATTAAATGGGAATAGTTATATCATGTGTGCCTAGGTGAAGGGTGTGTACACCGGGTCGTTGACGAGAGCTGCCGACGGAGTGTCAGAAGAAAGTGTTTCTTCTCTCATAGTTTAGTCAAGGCATGGGAACCTGTCTTCTGGCACAGCTGGATGTTTCAGGCGAGCTTCAGGAACCGGTGGGTAGCGGTTGGGGTTGCGCTGGCGGCGTCTTCCTTGCATGAGCTTGTGTCTGTGTGCTCGTTAAACGGGCTAGGTATCTCTCCAGCCCTCTTCTTTCTATAGTTTGTTACTTTTTTTTAAACAATTAAAAAAAAAAAAAAAAAAAAAAAAAATGTAATTTATTTTTTATTTTATTTTTGTTAATTCTTAATATGTGTATGAATGTTCTGTTGGCATGTTTGGTTTGTGACACCATGTAAGTACATGCGCGGAGGTCAGAGAGGGTCCGGTTCCCTGGAACTGGAGTTTAAAACGTTTCTCAATCCCCATGTGGGTGCTGGATTGTTACCCAGTCCTCTTCAAGGCAGTCTCAGGTTGTACGTACAGCTGGAGCCATCTCGTCCACTGTAAACCTCTTTTCATTATTTTTTTTAATTTTGAGGTTCTAGTTTCAGAAAGGACTTAATGTATAATGAATAATGTATCTGTCATCTGGCATGCAGGTTGTGATACCCGTAAGGATTTCGTAGCTCAATAGCCGGAAGTCAGAGGAGTTCCGGTGCAATGGTTCTATCCTGGAATTTAGAGTGGTCAAAAGGTATTCCGGGCACCATGTGGTGCTGGGGATCGAATCCGGGTCCCTCTGTAGCAGTGGTCGGCGTTCTTAACCCGTAGGCCATCTCTCCAGCCTACCTCTTAAGTTCTTAAAGTATTTTGTTCCTTCGCTGAGGTGTTCTAATCTTGTTTTTTATTCTTTATCCTGGATACTCCTTTGTGACCAGTTGGCTTTGAACTATATGGAGGATCACCTGCCTCTTGTACTGCGCTGGTGTGGGATTACAGGTGTGTGTACTGAAGTAGTGCTTTTTTTTTTTTTTTTTGTCTTTTTGAGACTGAGTCTCCCCTGTAGTCCCAGCTGTCCTGGAACTCACTCTGTAGACTAGGCTGGCCTTGAACTCACAAAGATCCATCTGCCTCTGCCTCCCAAGTGCTAGGATTAAAGGCATGTGCCACCACATCCAGCTTCTGGCTAGTCTTTTGTATTCTTACTATCATAGTTCTTCTTATGTTTCTACAACAGAATACCACAGACTATAATATTTATAAAGAAAGAATCTTATTTGGCTTACAATTCTGGAGACTAGAAAATATTAAAACATGACTCTGAGCCAGGCGTGGTGGCATATGCCTTTAATCCTAGCACTTGGGAGGCAGAGGCAGGCGGATCTTTGTGAGTTCAAGGCCAGCCTGTTCTACATTGTGAGTTCCAGGACAGCCAGAGCTACAGGGCTACAGGGAGACCCTGTCTCAAAAAGACAAACAACAAAACAAAAAAACCCATGACTCTGAGTGAGGGCCTTCATGCTGGTGGAAGAACAAGTGAGCACACATAAGACAGTGAGGAGATCAGACTGAACTCATCTCTTTATTATTATGATAGCCAAGTTACAGCATCAAGCCATTCATTAAGGCAGAGTTCTTGTAACCTAATTGCCTCTTCAAGTTCCCACTTCTTACTGTAACAATGGGAATCAAATTTCTTTTTAAATTTTTATTCTTTATGTGTGTGAATGTATTGTCTGCATGTAGGTTTGTGCACCCGGGTCATGGTGCAATGCCGTGGAGGTCAGAAGAGGGTGTCAGATTCCCCTGGAACTGGAGTTAAAGATGGTTCTCAGCCACCATGTGGGTGCTGGGGATTGAACCCGGGTCCTCTTCAAGAACAGTCTAGGCCATCTCTCCAGCCCCTCACCTAGGTTTTTGAGGGAACCTTCTAACCATGGTTCTTACTAGTTGCGTTTTATGAATCAATATATTCTGGGTATACTTCTTCAATCAACTGTGTTTCGGAAGTATTTCCTTGTAGACTGATGTGGGGGAATACAATTGTAATCCTAACACTAGGAAGGCAGAAGCAGGAGGATCACGTGTTCAAGGGCATCCTAGGCTACATAGCAAAACTGTCTCAAGACAAAACAAAACAGAAACTTTTTCTTTTGTCAACGTCTTTTTAAAAACACATTAATTTTTGTTTTATCTTTTTGAGACAGGGTCTCCCTGTAGGTGTCCTGGAACTCACTATGTAGACCAGGCTGGCCTTGAACTCACAGAGATCTGCCTGCCTCTGCCTCCGGAGTGCTGGGATTAAAAGCCTGTGCCACCATGCCAGGCTAAATTTGAGGAATTTTATATCATATATTTTGATCATATTTAGGCTCCTCTCCCCTATCTATACTCCCTTTACTATTCCCCACCTGATTTAATGCACTCTATTTTATTTAAGTTATTTTTTATTTTTTGTCTTTTTAAAAAAATTTTTTTAATTTTATTTCTGTATGTGTATGAATGTTCTGTCTGCATACAGGTTTGTGCACCCGTGTCGTGCAATGCCGCGGAGGTCAGAAGAGAGTGTTGGATTCCCCTGGAACTGGAGTTCTCCTGGAATTGGAGTTTCAGACGGTTCTTGGCCGCCATGTGGGTGCTGGGGATTGAACCCGGGTCCTCTGTAAGAGCAGTCGGTGCTCTTAACCACTAGGCCATCTCTCCAGCCCCTATTTTTTGTCTTTTTGAAACAGGGTCTCCCTGCAGCCCCAGCTGGCCTGGAACACACTATTTTATATACATACATGTCAAATTTGTGTCCCCAAATGCCCTTTGGTATGGGTCCATCCAGTGGAGCCTAGTTAACCTACCCAGCATCATAGCCTTAAAGAAAAATAAATCTCTGCTGGGCCTGGTAGTGCATGCCTTTAATCCCAGCGCTCANATTTCTAGCATCCAACACTCAAATTCACTGATCCTTTCACTACACACGCATAATATTGGCCGAACTTTCAGGTGCACGAAGATCATGTTTGCATACTTATTACATAAATTGTCTTCTCGCCAGCCCAGCCATCCAACCCCTTGCTCTGCCCCCCGGTTAAAACACTCACGCTTGCTCACGTGTGGATTATACAAGGGATCACCAGTGCTATCAAGTGGTTCAGAGCGAGGAGGGTTTCATTGCCCCACCTTGCCTCTAAGTCTGCTAAAAATTGCCATCATATCTGATCCCAAACTGATTTCCCACGACCTTCACACAGCAGCGCCTTCTAAACATCCTTCACGACCTTTCCCTTTCAATTGTATATCCTTTAACAAATCTTATGACAAACAGCCATTTAAAAGCTAGCAAATTTATCCAATGCCACACAGAAAAATAAACTAAAAATTTCATATTTTTCTTTTTGAACAAGAAGGGAGCTCCCACGACTGGACACTTTTTTTGTCTTGTGTTTTTGCCATTTCATCAACAAACATACTAATACAGAGGAAGAAAACACAGTATTTACGCGCATTACGCTTAGTGTCCAGTTACTGCCAAAATCTCACTTCCTTAACCCCTCTTTCTTGGAACTTCATTATTCAAAAGTAAGAAATTATAAACATATGAAAGTAAGTTAACGCACAGCTTGCTTGCATATTTACATATTAAAAATCATAAAAAAAATAGCTCTGCGTAGCAGATGAAAAATGGGCTGGGAGAAAAAAAAAAAAAAAAAACAAACAAAAAAAAAAACAAAAAATAAAAAAAGATAAAAAAAAAAAAAAAAAAAAAAAAAAAAAAAAAAAAATAAAAAAAAAAAAAAAAAAAAAAAAAAAAAAAAAAAAAAAAAAAGAAGACCAAGTGTTTCAAAAATAGCGTTCCTAATGGAGAATATTTTAAAACTCAATGTATCCAAAATTCAAAAGTGTATTTTTCTGCTGGAATGAATAACAACAATTAAGATTAAAAAAACGATTACAATCAAAACGTAGAAAACTTCTATAATTAGCTGTCATCATTTCAGTGACAAAGCCACAGAACCACCAAGATTTGATAGTTTATACTTGAACTCAGCGAGAAGCACCCATCCAGTGTTTCTTTTTATTCACAAAATATTTATTTAAACAAAAAGATAAAGTGCTTTCTTAAGAATAGAATGACCTTCACTGCACCGAGGGGAAATCCTTCCAGGGTGCACTTCACAGTTTAATATATCAATGAGTGGGAACCCCAGGGGTGCTGATGTAGACTATATTTTATTATTTTTAAATCGGATACCACCACAGGAAATACTGATGCCTCTTCTCCCCAAGTCTCATATCCTTGCAGGCAAAAACTAGAGAAAAGAAAAGAAGCCAGAAAAGTCCACTTTTCTTTCCGTTGCTGGCCTGTGCCAGGGGATGATGGAGGGCTAAGCCTGCCCAGCTACCTCATCAATGTCCAGGCCACTATCCTGATATTTGTCTTGCATCCTTTGCTTGTTCAATGTGTTTTCTGACACTTTTATCCTTATACTGAATCATGTGAATTTTTTTTTTATTTTTTTGAACCTATGTGGTATGCTATGATTTCAGAGAGTTCTGGCATTTTTTTGAGCATTCACCAAAAGCAGACAGACCAAACCAAGAAGCCTACACACAAACTATAATGTAAAGTCAACCTAATGTACACCAACACCTGCCCTCACTTGTCCTCAGATGCTTAATCAGGCAATCTAGTTATGTATTTAAATATAAGTTAAACATAAAACCTATGGGTACTTAAATGCAAAAGCTATAGGTTTCTAACTAAATAAGCTGACCTTAATGGACAGTCTCAGTGGTCCATGAAGGATGACAATGGACAGTAATGTCCCATGAGATCTATATAGGTACCTGGCCAGAGTTCCACACAGGGAATCAGTGTTGCAGGCTGAAAGTGGACAGAAGAGGAAAGGTGTATGCCAAATTTGATTAGCCTGAAGTTGGAGTAACCCACTCTGATTGTCCCCGCCGCACAGTCTATACCTGGTTTATGGTTGTCTAGCAACATCTGAGACGCGTTATTACAACCAGCTTACAGTCGAATTCTCGTCCGAATCCAACGACAGCTGATATCATTGTTCTGAGGACTCTCAGTAAATGGGAATTGCCTACTCCCCAATCTTTTGACCTTTTAAAAGGAAATTCTTCGCAATACCGTTTGGCAGTTATTGAAAACGGCTGTCTACGAGTAACATTTCGAATTTTCACGTCGTTAGAACTAGGCTCCCAGACTGCGTTTACTGACGAGGAGATGACACTCCGGATACAAGGGCGGGAGGGGACTCGCCCGGGAGCACCTGGGGACCAGTCTGGGTAGACCGTCCTGTTACTGTATCCTTCATGCTAATACCACAAACAGCCACCGGTCTATGTCTTTCTGTGCAGTCATGGTATCGAGGGATGCCACCCGACACATCCCCCCGACTTGGATGAATATCCGCCAGCCTCGAATGCTGCTCACGCTTACGTGTCCTTCCCCTATCTTTTCCCCGATCTCTCATGCAATTACTCAGCTGAGTTTCGATCCTCACACTCTTATTTTAAGTGTTTCTGACCCCGTTAATAAATAAGGCATCACAGAAAGCCATGAGCCAGGAACAAGACCGGTATTATAGTCTAATGGTTCCCCCTGGAAATGGCTGAGTTCGGAAGTGTGTTTGCTCTACTGTTAGGATGCTCGATACTGAACCCAGTCCTTTCAAGTATGAACAGTTGCTGTTATCACTTATGACTCTGGCTTGCGAGTCTGCTTATTCCCGTAACACGCGCATTTTTTTAGCGGCTCGGAATAGGGTCCTAACAACAGTTAAATCGGGTTATGAAGATAGGAAAATATCCGTTTTCCACTAGTTATTTGTTTTAATAAAACGCAGATACAGTCATTTCCCTTATTATCCTCATCTTCCTTCGGTGTCGACTTGTGACGCACCTTTCTTCAACACAGTAGCTTCTCACAAAAAAAAAGAAGCATTCTTTCGATTTCCACACCACAGGTCCCCATTCACCTAGGAATAAAACCTCTTGCACCAGTGCTCCTAAGATTCTCCTCTACACCCTAGGTCTCTAGTAACAAGACATAGATCATCTTGCACTTCGAACAGGAGGTTAGCTCATTGAAAGGGAGAGCAGCGCTTTATCTTTTCGTCTTATATAAGATTCAGGCCACTCTAACTCTTCAATGTTTATTTGACAGGCTATTCGCTATGATAATAAAATATTAATGATTTTCCAGGCTATCCATGCAATTGTTCGTATTCTCTTTATACTTATTCTGCCCTCCTCACTACATCTCATCTAGCTGACGTCTGTCTTTCTCTTTTTTTTTGCTTGAGTTGGAAGCTCTCCCCCTTCACACATACCAACTGATAGCTCCTCCAGCTACCCTGGAACTCTCTCTGTCTGACCAGGCTGCTTTCTGGAACTTTCACCAAAGATCCACCATCTGCTCGCCTCCCCTCCGGAGGCAAGACTTCTCCAATGACGATTATCTGAGTCCGAGACGAGAGCATTCTATCAGAATCCTACTGGTCGAGATTAGCATTAAAGACATGCACCACACGGCGTGGCGAGACGCCTTATACGTATGTGCTATGCTTGACGTCTTGGGGCGGCTATGAGAACACTTGGGGCTAGTACTCTTCTTACTGGCACTTGTAGTCATTCCAATTAGACCTGAAGCGATTCACGATATATTTGTAGTGGCGTCATCTTTTTAGTTACAGTTTAAGCGTTCTGTCGTCATTGTATTGTTTCTCAGCTACTGTTCACATGAGCGTACGAGTCCGGATGAACCTTCCTTTATGTGCCAGTTTAGTATTCTGCTCTGATGGCGTGGCCTACTGACAAATTCTTGCACCTTATTTCTGTTCTACACCACTCCTATTAATGTCCATGCACAAGGAAATGTATTTGCTGTCCGCACATTAGGATATATGTGGATGCTCTTGGGTCTTGTTAAGAAGGAAGCGCTTTAAGGCAATGTGTGCAGCAGGCGCTGGGGAGAAGTTAAAATATCAACCCTGACAGACATCATAAACGGAGCATACCGTCTTTCACCACTCAATGTCCGTATTATAATATGGTCGCAGTTGCTCAGGTGGGATTCAGGCGTCCAGGTTAGTCACTGCCTTTGTATTTTAGTCACATGGCTTATCTTTGAACTAAGTCCTCCTTTTTCCCTTGTCTCCTCTTCGGATTTTTAAGCTTAGAAACATCCGTAACCTATCAATTTCTAACACAGATTAACACGAAAACTTATTCTGTTAGGAGAAAGAAGCGACAAGGGGAACAAATCCAGTTCACTTTGAATTCGGATTTATGCATTGAACACTGAGCTTCAAGAGTACTGTGCGAGCAGTCATGTATTGGGCCAACATTGTAACGCACCTGTGGCGTCGGGGAATACCAGAGAACGTGATGTGGGGATGTATTCTCAGGGACGCTGGGCTGCAGGGAGACCCTGTCTCAAAATAGACAAAAAGGGCCTGAGAGGAAATTAGCCTAGCGGTTAAGAGCACGCGAACCCGCTCTTACAGAGGACGCCGGTTCAATCCCAGCACCCACATTGGCGGCTAACAACCGGAATTCTGAGGCTCCAATACCAGGAGAACCCCAGTTCCAGGGATCCGATGACCTCTTCCTACCTCCCGGCGTGCCGGGTGCACATACTTGTATGTAGACAGTACATTCAAAAACACATACAGAATAAATAAATTATAAAAAAAGATTAAAAAAAAAAAACCAAAGACAACAAACTGTATACCACAAAGCACAAATCTGATCAGTCGTGTAAGCTTTTCGTCCTGGTAATAAATTTTACTTTATTATCTTTATAGTTGCACCACAATCTTTAAGAAGGTACACCATGCTTAAGAAGAGCCACAGTCTACTTGTAGTCCGGTGTCATGGTTCGTGTTATAGTTTTGACTTTGTGTTCTCTGAACTGGGGATTATTTTAACGTCTATTTTAAAATTTAGGAATAAATGGATGGTGTATGAT
Organism: Rhizomys pruinosus; assembly: GCA_009823505.1. Classification (NCBI taxonomy): domain Eukaryota; kingdom Metazoa; phylum Chordata; class Mammalia; order Rodentia; family Spalacidae; genus Rhizomys; species Rhizomys pruinosus. The sequence goes on from VZQC01001459.1 coordinate 1,160,473, forward strand.
TCGCCTAGTACGTTACTACAAATCCAATTGTTTGGCTTTGTAAGGACGCAGCATTTCTAGGTGCGCCTGCTACCATCTCTCAATGGTTAATTTTGTGTCCGTACTTCTGGTGTTTACCTTTGATAGGGTGGTTTATGTGGTCCGATCTTCTCATTGTTTTTTAGTTATTGATTTCTCAGTAGAGGTGGTTCAACCCTTCTTTCTCTCTGTTTTTTTTTATTTTTGGCATTATTAGGTGGGACAGGGTCTCCCTTTAGTTCATGGCCGGAGCCTACGCTCTGATAGGTCCAGGGCGACATGGCCTTCGCACTTCAACCAGAGATTACCGTGCCATACTGCCTCCCAAGGTGTCTGGGAGTCTTTAGTGGGAAAAGGCGTGCACCACACACACCAGCTACCTCTTTGTCTTTTTTCTTTTTTTTCTTTATTTTTTTAAATTTTATTTATTTCTTGTATGTGTATGAACTGTCTACTGTTGGCATGTAGGTCTGTGCACCTTGTTCCGTTGTGCATGTCTCCGGGGTCAGAAGTGGGTCTTGTATTCCCCTGGAATGGAGTTCTCTGGAATTGGAGGCGCTTATGTTACAGACATTAGCCGCCATGATTGGGTGCTGGGGAGTAACCTGGTCCTTCTGTAGAGAGTCGGTCTCTTACTTCTAGGGCTATCTTCCAAGCAACCATTTTTCTGTCTTTTGTTACTTTATGTTTAAATGCTTTATTTATTTTTTTTTTTTTTTTTTTTTTTTTTTTTTTTTTTTTTTTTTTATTTTATTTATTCTGTTCATTGTGTATGAGCTGTTACTGTCTGCTCTTGTTAAGGCTTGTGCACCCATGTCGAGCAAAACCTCGGAGGTCAGAAGTAAGGTCGTGTCCGGATTCGCCTGCAGCGTGGAGTTAAGACGTCCTTGTCATCTACTATGTGGGTGCTGGGTTGTACCCCGTTCCTCTACAAGAGCGGCAGTGGGGCTCCGGGTTAGACCACTGATGCCATGTCTCCAGCGCCCTAACTCTTTTCATCATTTTTTATGTTGATTTTTTACTCTTCACTTTGCTTTGCTATGATATTATTTCGTGTCCGCGACTATTAAATGGGAATAGTTATATCATGTGTGCCTAGGTGAAGGGTGTGTACACCGGGTCGTTGACGAGAGCTGCCGACGGAGTGTCAGAAGAAAGTGTTTCTTCTCTCATAGTTTAGTCAAGGCATGGGAACCTGTCTTCTGGCACAGCTGGATGTTTCAGGCGAGCTTCAGGAACCGGTGGGTAGCGGTTGGGGTTGCGCTGGCGGCGTCTTCCTTGCATGAGCTTGTGTCTGTGTGCTCGTTAAACGGGCTAGGTATCTCTCCAGCCCTCTTCTTTCTATAGTTTGTTACTTTTTTTTAAACAATTAAAAAAAAAAAAAAAAAAAAAAAAAATGTAATTTATTTTTTATTTTATTTTTGTTAATTCTTAATATGTGTATGAATGTTCTGTTGGCATGTTTGGTTTGTGACACCATGTAAGTACATGCGCGGAGGTCAGAGAGGGTCCGGTTCCCTGGAACTGGAGTTTAAAACGTTTCTCAATCCCCATGTGGGTGCTGGATTGTTACCCAGTCCTCTTCAAGGCAGTCTCAGGTTGTACGTACAGCTGGAGCCATCTCGTCCACTGTAAACCTCTTTTCATTATTTTTTTTAATTTTGAGGTTCTAGTTTCAGAAAGGACTTAATGTATAATGAATAATGTATCTGTCATCTGGCATGCAGGTTGTGATACCCGTAAGGATTTCGTAGCTCAATAGCCGGAAGTCAGAGGAGTTCCGGTGCAATGGTTCTATCCTGGAATTTAGAGTGGTCAAAAGGTATTCCGGGCACCATGTGGTGCTGGGGATCGAATCCGGGTCCCTCTGTAGCAGTGGTCGGCGTTCTTAACCCGTAGGCCATCTCTCCAGCCTACCTCTTAAGTTCTTAAAGTATTTTGTTCCTTCGCTGAGGTGTTCTAATCTTGTTTTTTATTCTTTATCCTGGATACTCCTTTGTGACCAGTTGGCTTTGAACTATATGGAGGATCACCTGCCTCTTGTACTGCGCTGGTGTGGGATTACAGGTGTGTGTACTGAAGTAGTGCTTTTTTTTTTTGTTACTTTGTCTTTTTGAGGACTGGGTTCACCTGTGTTCCAGGCTGTCTGAGAACTCACACCTTGTGACTATGTAGCGCCTTGACTCACGTAAGCAAGTGCATGGAACATACCTTGCGCCTCACCAGCTGCGTAGGATTACCTGCGCTTTGGTGCCACGCACAGTCAGTTCTGGCAGTCTTTTGGGTATTCTTACTTTATATTCTTGTTTCTTATGTTTTACACAGCATTCCCGACTATAATATTTATAAAGAAAGAATCTTATTTGGCTTACAATTCTGGAGACTAGAAAATATTAAAACATGACTCTGAGCCAGGCGTGGTGGCCTAGTTATGCCTTTCTGTAGGGTGCACCTTGGGGCTGAGGGGGATCTTTGTGAGTTTCAGGCCAGACTTTTTACTTGTGAGTCCAGACGCCGAGTACAGGCTACAGCGGCCCTGTCTCAAAAGACAACACAAACAAAAAACCCTGGACTCTGAGTGAGGGCTTCATGCTGATGGGAAGCGATTAGTGAGCAATGTTTATTTGACGATGACGGAGTCAGTTGAACTCGATGTCTTTAATTTTTTATAGCATAGCGAGATTTCGACCTAGTTCATATTAATATGGCAGAGTTCTTGTAACCTAATTGCCTCTTCAAGTTCCCACTTCTTACTGTAACCAAGTAGGGAATCAAATTCTCTCTTTTTAATTTTTTTTTTTTTTTTTTATTTATTTTTTGTGAGTGTATTGCTTGTATTTGTATAAGTGCACCCATATTTTGTAATTCCTGTGGAGGTCAGAGTAGGGTGTTCAGATTCCTGGAACTGGAGTTAAGATGGTGCTCAGCCCCATGGGTTGTGGAGTTGAACCTTGGGTCCCTCATCATAGAACAGTCTAGGCTCTCTCCGCCCTACCTGGTTGTTAGAAGGGGATGAGTTAATAGACATGGTTTCTTAACTGTAGTTGTTGTTTTTTATGAAAGCGCTCATTATATTCGGTTTAGTTATTCGTTGGCAGTCGATGTTGGTTTCGGGAAGCTTTCTTGTGAGACTGTTGTGGGGACTCATTCGATAATGCCCATACTCTTTGGTCTCGTAAGCCCGCGGAAGTTCAAGGTGTCAGGAGTCGTAGGCACATAGCAAAAAACTGTTCAGACCCAAACTAATACAGCAGTTTGTGCTTTTTTGTCATAAATTTTCTTTCGTGTGGAGAGGCCACTAAACTTTTTTAAAACAATTACATTTTTTCTTTATCTTTTTGACGATCATGTGTTTCCTGTAGTGTCCCTGGAATCATGCTATGTTTTATCAGGGCGGCTTGAATTTCTTACAAGAGATCTGCTGCTCTGCCCTCGGGTTTGCGGGATATAAAGCCTTGGCCACCTGCCCAGGTCAATTTGAGGAATTTTATAATCATATTTTTGGGATATATTTGGCTCTTTATCCTATCTATCTCCCGATTTACTGTTCCGCTATTTAATGCAGTTTATTTATTTAAGTTATTTTTTATTTTTTGTTTGAAATTTTTATTTTGATTTCTGTTTGTATATGTTCTTGTCGCATACGGTTTGTGCACCGTGGTCGTGCAATGCCGCGGGGTTAGAGAGAGTTGTTGATTCCCCTGATAGTGGAGTTCATCTTCCTGGATTGAGTTTGACGGTTCTTGGGCCGCCTTGTGGTGCTGAGGGATTGAACCGGGGGGCTTTCTGTAGAGCTAGTCGGTGCTCTAACACTAGCCATCTCTCAGCCCCTATTTTTTTCGTCTTTTTGGAACAGGTCTGGGTCTCTCTGCAGCCCAGCTGGCCTGGACACACTATTTTATATAGCATACTGTCAGGTTTGTGTCCTGAAATGCCCTTTGGTATGGGTCTCCGTGGAGCCTAGTTAACCTCCGCTCTGCCTAAAGAAAAATAAATCTCGGGTGGTGTCCTGGTAGTGCACTGCTACTATATTCCAGCATCCAAGCCGTTAGATCGGCAGAGGCAGGTGGATCTCTTGGTGAAGCGCGCCTGGTCTACATAGTGTGTGCTCCAGGCCGCTGGAGCTACAGGGAGATCCTGTTGCGTAAGCGAAAAAGAGCAAGAAAAAAAAAAAAAAAAAAAAGGAAATAATTGTGTTGAAGGGATGAAGAAAACTCAGTGATACCTCTTTGAATATATCTTTTTAAATTTTTTAATTTATTAGTTTATGTGTATGAGTGTACTGTCTGCATATAAGTAGGTGCATCCATGTCATGCAATGCTGGGGAGGTCAGAAGAGGGTGTCAAGATTCCCCTGGAACTGGAGTTAAAGACAGTTCTTAGCCGGGAATCGAACCCCCGTCCTCTGCAAGAGCAGTCGGTGCTCTTAACTATTGAGGTATCTCTCCAGCCCCTTGAATATATCTTTCTATGTAGGTCTACTTATTTTTTTTTTTTGGTCTTTTTGAGACAGGGTCTCCCTTTAGTCCCAGCTGGCCTGGAGCTCTCTATGTAGACCAGGCTGGCCTTGAATTTACAGAGATCCGCCTGCCTCTGCCTCCCGAATGCTGGGATTAAAGGTGTGCACCACCATGCCCAGTGTAGTTCTGACTTTTTGAACAATTAAAATCAACCAAGATTGGAGGTGAGGGTGAGGGTGAAATATAAACTAATAATAAATATGAACAGAAACTAATAAAGCTATGTTTATCATTAATGAACAAGACAAGGATATTGAAAGCAATTGGGAAGTAAGGAACTAACCTGGGCTGGGAGATGGGTAAGAGTATTTGTTGTATAATCCTGAACCTAAATTCAGATCCCCAGCACCCATGTAAAAAATCTGGGCATAGCCAGCCAGATGGTTCAGTAGGTAGAAGCATTGTCTGCCAAGACTAACAGCCTTATTCAATCCCCAAGACCAACATTGTAAACAGGGAGAACCAATTCCTACAGGTTGCCCTCTAACTTCCATTCCCATGCTTTGGTGTTTATGTGCATATGCATGTACATGTGAGCCTACAAAACACACACACACACACAAATAAACAAACAAAAAAAGTAATAAAAAACTTTTAAGCCAAATTAGCTGAACGATTAACTAATAATTGCTGGGGAAAAGAGTTTTTTTTTTTTTTGTCTTTTTGAGACAGGGTAGCCCCAGCTGTCCTGGAACTCACTCTGTAGACCAGGCTGGCCTTGAACTCACAGAGATCCACCTGCCTCTGCCTCCTGAGCGCTGGTATTAAAGGCATGCACTACCAGGCCCAGCAGAGATTTATTTTTCTTTAAGGCTGTGATGCTGGGTAGGTTAACTAGGCTCCACTGGATGGACCCATACCAAAGGGCATTTGGGGACACAAATTTGACATGTATGTATATAAAATAGAGTGTGTTCTAGGCCAGCTGGGGCTACAGGGAGACCCTATCTCAAAAAGACAAAAAATAAACAGTGCAAAGAGAGGGCAGCTTTACAGAACCCAGTGATCTCATCAGGCTGACCAGGCAGTGAGTGATCTCTGATGTTGGATCAGAAATTATTCCTCCAAAATGAATTGTATCTCAGCTCATCAAGACAGTGACCTATGCCTTCACTGCACTCAACACTGCAGCTCGTGTAGGGACTGTTGTCCTGCACTACTTGTTTACTATTTGAAAGCCAGATATTTGAATATTACTTGTCCAGTATTTAATCTGTGTGTGTGGTGGGGGGGGTACACATATTCCAAGATGCACATGTGGAAATCAGAAGACAACTTTATGTCCATCCCTGCCTTCCACTCATTTGAATCAGGGTCTCTTGTTATTCATCACTGCATACCAGGCTCACTGGCCTCAAACTTCTGGGAGCTCTCTTGTCCCTCCCTCCCATCTTGCCTTAAAAACACTGGGATTTGCTGGGCGTGGTGGCGCACGCCTTTAATCCTAGCACTTGGGAGGCAGAGGCGGGGTGGATCTTTGTGAGTTCAAGGCCAGCCTGGTCTACAGAGCGAATTCCAGGACAGCTGGGGCTACAGGGAGACCCTGTCTCAAAAAGACCAAAAAATAAAAATAAAAAATAAAATACATGGGTTCTGGGGATCCAAACTCAGATCCTCATGCTTGTACAGCAAGCACTTTGCCCACTTAGGCATTCCACAGACCCCAGTTTTTTGTTTTGTCATTTTGTTTTGGTTGTATTGTGTTGTATCCTATTTTGTGAGACAAAGTCTCGTAGTCCCAGCTGTCCTGGAACTCATTGTTTAGCCAGGCTGTTTCCATCTCACAAAGATCTGCCTGCCTCTGCCTCCAAAGTGCTGCAATTAAAGCCATCTGCCACCAAGACCAGCTCTCCAGACTCTTTTTCTTTTTCCTTTTTTGGTCTTTTTGACACAGGGTCTTCCTATAGCCCCAGCTGTCCTGGAACTCGCTGTGTAGACCAGTCTGGCCTTGAACTCACAGAGATCAGCCTGCCTCTGCCTCCCGAGTGCTGGGATTAAAGGTGTATGGTGCCATGCCCAGCTCAGACTTTGTTTTTTGATTGTATGATGCTGGAAGGAGAATTATGTTTCTATTATTTCATCAGTGCTGGAAACAGAAATTTATTCCTTTAAATTTTGTCTTGCTTCATGGGGCTGGAGAGTTGGCTCAATAGTTAAGAGCACTGATTACTCTTGCAAAGGACCCAGCTTGATTCCCAGCAACCACATGGTGGCTAGCAACCATCTGTTCCAGGGGATCTCAAACCTTCTTCTGACCTCTGCAGGCATTGGACAACACAGGTTCACTTATACACATGCAGGCAATATATTCATACACATAGAATAAAAACTATCTTGTTGATTTTTTGCTATTATTTCAGACCTTTGATTTTTTTTAAAAAAAGGATTTGTTTTTATTTCTGTGTATGTGAATATGCACATTTGTGTAGGTGCCCTCAGAGACCAAAAAAGGGTGTTGGATACCCTGGAGTTACAGGCAGTTGTGAGCTGCATGATGTAGGTACTGGGAATTGAACCTAGTCGTCTGCAAGATTAGCAAATGCTCTTAACTGCTGAACCGTCTCTCAAGCCATCTTTGAATTGAAAAAAACATTTATTACAGTTAATTAATTTGGGTATGCCTGTGTACTCTGTGGACACATGTCTGTGGTGTGTGTGTGTAGGTCAGAGGTCAACTTAAAAGAATCACTTTTTGGGAATTGAACTTAGGTCATCAGGCTTCACAATAAATGCCTTTTTCTGCTGACTTGTCTTTAAAAATAGGTGCTGGGGAGCCGGGTATGGTGGCACACGCCTTTGATCCTAGCACTCGGGAGGCAGAGGCAGGCAGATCTTTGTGAGTTCAAGGCCAGTCTGGTCCCCAGAGTGAGTTACAGGACAGCTGGGGCTACAGGGAGACCCTGTCTCAAAAAGACAAAAAAAAAGGTCCTGGGAATGTAGCTCAATTGGCAGAGTGTTTCCCTTACATGTATGAGGCCCTGGGTTCAAGTAAGCACTGCATAACCTGGGGTGGAGATTGGGGGGTGCATGCCTGTCATCTCAGCGCTCAGGAGGTGGAGGCAGAAAGATGACAAGTTTTTAAGACCATTTTTGGCAGCATAGCAAGTAAAGCCTGGGGTACATGGGGTCCCTGTTTAAAAAAAAAATTAAGAGGCTGGAGACAGGGCTCAGTGATTAAGAGTGCTTATAGCTTTTGCTGAGTACCTGAGCTCTGCTGCCGTTTCCCAAGTTGGTCATCACAGCTGCTTGTACCTTCAGCTCCAGGGGATCTTATGCTCTCTGCTGGCCTCTGTGGGTACCACCCACACATAGCATATGCTCACACAGACACATATACATGCACATAAATAAAAATAAATCATAAAAAGTAATCCTGCATGTTTGGTTCTACTTTTTTTGGGGGGTCTTTTTGAGACAGGCTCTCCCTGTAGCTCCAGCTGGCCTACAACTTGCTATGTAGACCAGCTGGCCTTAAATTCACAGAGATCTGCCTCCTGAGTGCTGGGATTAAAGGCATGTACCACCACACTGGGAATGTAGGTTATTTGTATGGATTGATTTTTTTTTGTCTCCACCAAACTCATGTAGTACTTTAATCACCTAAATATTATATATATATGTAGTAATTTGTTTATTATTTATATATATTTATTATTGAAAAGTCAGAAACTTGCTCCGTGATATTTAGGGGGTGATCAGGATTGGATACAGTTATTAGAAGCCCTCATGAGTACATTCTGGTGACTTTATAAGCAGATAAAGAGACACACACATAGATACAGATAAACATGTATGTTCTCTATCTTTTGCCGTGATCTGCAAAACCCAGGACTCTTCCAGCAAGAAGAAGCCACTAGATGAAGCCCTTAGACCTTGCATCTCTAGAACTGTGAGCCAAAAAAATAATTTTCTTCAAAAGTAGCCCACGCCAACCCATGAAAGGAACTGAAAGAAAGAGTCCAAAACGACATCTCCAGAGAAAGTAGACTGTTTGCTTCTTGCCCACTTGTGTCCCTTTTCTAAAGCCTAGGGAATAATCTGCGGAAGAGGGGTCGTGGTAGAATGTAAGGGCTGCGATTGGGGTAAATTGTGAAACTACAGCAATATAGACTGGACTCTTACTTGATCAACATGCTTGTACATACAAGCCCCTCCAGCTGGACAATGGGGACCTTGGGCTATATAAGTTTGGGCATAGCTGCTTGCAAATTGGTTTTACATGAAGGATGCTTGTACTCATTACTTATTATTAAAAAAACAATAATAGAAGATATGAAGTTGGGAGGTGATAAGGTGGGGGTGAAAAGGGGCAGGGAGTTCTGAATAGGATCAAAATACATTGTATGAATTAAAAAAAATAAAAAGGAACAATCCTAAAAAAAAGTAGCCTACCTTCAATATTTTTATAGTAACGAAACATGGAATAATGTATCAACCATTATTGAAAGTGGAAATCTATTGGCTTTTCAATTAAATATGTAATACAGGACTACTGGGCTTGTTTGGCAGGCAAAGGCACTGGCACATGAGCCTGGTGATCTGAGTTCAATCCTGGGAAACCACATAAAGGTCAAAGGAGAAAAGTGACTTGACATGTGCATTATGACACACATGTACACATATACACTAACAATAATTTTAAAAATACAATAGGAAAGAATAATAAAAGTGGACCAATTAAGTTTGAAGAGGTGGATAATGCTATGGTTCTTCAAGTGTGACTTAGGTAGGCTGGGCGTAGTATAGTATGATCCTTACAGATCATAGGGAGGACTTTCATATTAGGATAATAGGATAAGTATCAGGAAGTCAGAATGGACAGTTATGTTGGGCTACTTTTACTTTTACCTAGATATTCTTCATTTCCTCATTTCTCTACACCATCAGTTACATCTGGTACCTATACACAGAGCTGAGGATGAAACACAGCCAGAGGAGATGGACCACATCTCCACAAGTAAGTTTTCTACATAGCTAAGAGTAAAGAATAGTATGCTAAGACAAACCCATACATTTAAAAAAATATATTTTATTTATTTTATTTTATGCGTATGAGTGTTTTGCCTGCTTATATAGGTGCCCATATGTGTGCATGTCCAGAAAGGGCAGAAGATGGTGTTGTATCCCCTGGAACTGGAGTTATGGACAGTTGTTAGCCATCATGTATGTTCTGGGGATCGAACCCAGGTCCTCTGGATGAACAAGTGTTCTTAACCACTGAGCCATCTCTTCAGCCCCCATATTTTTTTTTATTAGAAAAGTATTCTTGCCAGGCATGGTGGCATACGCCTTTAATCCCAGCACTTGGGAGGCAGAGGCAGGCAGATCTCTGTCAGCCTGGTCTACATAGTGAGTTCCAGGCCAGCTGGGGCTAGAGGGATACCCTGTCTCAAAAAATACCAAAAGAACCCAAAAAACACACAGTGAAGTGTGAAAAATCAGGAAATAATCCAATTAATTTATCCTGGAAAATCAAAGTATAAATATGTATTAAATAATCTTGAATTATTGTAAATATTGTGCCTAATGCCTATTACCAGGTGAACTGTCAAAAATAAAACTAAATTTAATGTTTATTCTTCAAAGCCTAATATACCCACTAATAAATGGTGTCTGATTTTTTTTTCCAAAAATTATGATTTATTGCATTTACATTTGTTAACTAAAGATTTATTGCATCATGTTATTAATTTAACAAAAATTGATCTTTTATATTGTGTACTTACCTGCAAAACTATAAAAATTTTCATCTGCTTAGGTCTTGTTCTAGTCTGTCTTCCATTGCTGTGACAAAACACTCTGACCGACACCAACTTGGGGAGGAAAGGGTTTATTCAGCTTACATCTCCTGGGTCACAGTTGATCACTCAGGGAGCCCAAGGTAAGAACTCAGGGCAGGAACCTGGAGGCAGGAGCTGAAGCACAGGCCATGGAGGAATGCTGTCCACTGGCTTGCTCCTGGCTTGCTCTCTGGCTCATGCCCAGCCTGCCTTCTTATACTGTCACTGCTCAACAATCAAGACAATACACCACAGATGTGGCCACAGGCCAATCCAATGGAGCAAATTCCCCAATTGAGGCTCCCTCAACCCAGGTGTGTCAAGTTGACACTAAAGCTATCCAGCACAGGTCTTAAGGTCTTTTTTTTTTTTTCTTTTGTTCTTTTTTTTTGGCCTTTTCGAGACAGCGTCTCCCTGTAGCCCCAGCTGTCCTGGAACTTCCTCTGTAGACCAGGCTGGCCTTGAAGTTACAAAGATCCGCCTGCCTCTGCCTCCCGAGTACTAGGATTAAAGGCGTGCACCACCACGCCGTGCTGGTCTTAAGGTCTTTTGATAAACTTTCAAAACACTGGCTTCAAAGATTTTGTACATATTTAGGATTGTTCCTTGATACTTTATAATTGTTTTAATAAATGGTACATTTAAAAAACACATTTGGAGCAGGGTGTGGTGGTGCACACTTTAATCCCAACACTTGGGGTGTCTTTGATTTTTGAGCACACCCTGTTCTTACTATTGCTCACCCAAACTTAAGTTTGGGACATGATATACACATCCAGTTCTTTTTTTAAAGATTTTATTTTTATATTGTGTATGAGTGTTTTGCCTGAATGTAGGTAAGTGCACCATGTGCATGCAGTGCCTGCAGAGGTCAGAAGAGGGCATTGGAGCCCCTGGTATTGGAATTATTGATGGGTGTTAGCTGCCATGTGGGTGCTAGGAACCAAACTCCAGTCCTCGGCAATAGCAGCCAGTGCTCTTAACTGCTAAGTGATCCTTCTAGCCCCAAACCCATGTTTTCTTGATAAACAATATAAGTTCTCAACACTGATTAGGTAAATTTGTGAAAGTTAATAAAAAAATGTTCCTACATAATTTGCATTATGTTGACATCACTTCCTCTTCTCCCTTGCTACACAAAAGATTTTATTATAGAAAACATTGCTTACACTTTTGCCATTCCTGAAGTTGTTAGATTCACCGTGGTATATCTTTGGCTCTGTGCTACTCCATCATTAGTGAAGAAAAGGGTTTGGAGAAGAGTCAGGAAAGATGCTTTATCTGCTACCTGTAACCATGGAATTCAGTAACTATTAGCTATATATATCTACTGAGCTCTTCTAGTATGGCTAGCAAAATGAAGGAACTGAATTGGAGAATGTGGGATTTTGAGACAGTCTTACTCTAACCCTGGCTGAGGCTGGCTTAGAACTTGCTCTGTAGTTTAAGCTGGCCTCTGCCCCTGCCCCTGCCTCTCAGATTCTGGACCTGCAGGCATATGCCATCATGCCTGGCAGACACTGAATTTTTCATCTTATTTAGTCTTAATTTCAGTTTAAGTAGCTACATGCAGGTTGTGACTACTATATTTCACAGCACAGAACTCTAATCCCTTTTTCATGGTTACCTCTCATACATTCCACAATTCTAGTCACTCATCTGTACCTTAAATTTATATGATTTCTAATAGTCCCTCCAAGTTAGTAAGGCTCTATGGCTATGTATCCTTTTACATATTTGTCTGCATAATCCTAGAATCCTCAAAATGCAACATATAATAGGGAACAACTATTTTATTTTCCTCTCTGTAGGTAGATGAGTTCCTAAAAAGTTCAGTAGTCTTTGAGGGTTGTATTGGATAGTGTGCATTCACTCATTCATTCAAAAGCCTAGGGCTTTTGGTGACTAGGGCTGAGAGTAGGGCTCAGTTGGTAGACAGTTGTATTTTCCATAACTTCCTAGTAGGTAGCAATCCTTTAAATTGTTTTTCAGTGTCTGATACAAGTGAGGAATGAATCAATGGCTATTTTGGAGTGCTGTAGGTTTGTACCCAACACTTATGTATACTAAATATATACCCCACCACCCTACACAACACAACAAAATGTGTGTGTGTGCACATGTCGTGAATTCATAGTGTATGTTTTGCAGCAGTATGTGCCTGTGCCTATGTAGGGGCCGTAAGTCAGTGCTGGTGTTTTCTTCTATTACTTTCCACCTTTATTGTTTTGTTATCGTTGTGGAGTTTTGGCTTTTTTTTTTTTTTTTTTTTGGTCTTCTTGAGGGAGGAAAACCAGGGGGTCTCCCTTTAGTCTCAGCTGGCCTATGTAGATCAGGCTGGCCTTTAACTCACAGAGATCCACCTGCCTCTGCCTCCAAATGATGGGATTAAAGGCATGTGCCACCGCACCCAGTGTGGTTGTTGTTTTAAAGACACTGTCTCTTACTGACATAGATCTTACCATTTCAGCTACTCTGGCTGGCCTGTGAGCCTCTAGGATCTAAGTTTCTCCATTCTACCTAGAACTAGAGTTACTGATGTGTGCTGCCATACCTGGATTTTTGCATGAGTGTTAGGAATTTAAATTCACATCCTTATGCTTGTGTAACAAGCACTTTATCCACTGAGCTATTTCCTTAATCTCCAGATTTTTTTTTTATTTTTTTGAGACAAGGTCTCCCTGTAGTTCCCTTGGCCTGGAACTCACTATGTAGATCAGGCTGGCCTTGAACTGTAGACCAGGCTGGCCAGATCCGCCTGTCTCTGCCTGCTAAGTGCTGGTATTAAAGGTGTGCGCCACCACGCCTGGCAATTTCCAGATTTTAAATGTTCTCTTCTCTAGAATCTACTGGTCTTATATCTAAAGGGCTTGTTTGACCATATACTATATTAATATTGGCCTGTTTTGCTTGTTATCTTACACCTAGTTATATTCATTCATACCTTTCTGGGTCTTCAGGAAAAGTGCTGTGATTTCACATCTGTTTTTATTCCTAAGATAATTTGTTTTGGCATTTAAATTTTTTTATATAATTTTTTAAAAATTTATTTATTTATTATTATTTTTATGTGTATGAGTGTACTGTCTGCCTGTAGGTTGGTGCACCCATGTTGTGCAATGCTGCGGAGGTCAGAAGAGGGCGTCGGATTCCCCTGGAACTGGAGTTAAAGATGGTTCTTAGCCGCCATATGGGTGCTGGGGATCGAACCCGGGTCTTCTGCAAGATCAGTCAGTGCTCTTAACTGCTGAGCCATCTCTCCAGCCCCTGGCATTTAAATCTTATATTAAATTCTTTCCTGCAGTTTTCTGTGTAGCTTTAAAATTTATTTATTTATTGCCGGGCGTGGTGGCACACGCCTTTAATCCTAGCACTCGGGAGGCAGAGGCAGGAGGATCTTTGTGAGTTCAAGGCCAGCCTGGTCTACAGAGCGAGTTCCAGGACAGCTGGGGCTACAAGGAGACCCTGTCTCGAAAAGACCAAAAAAAAAATGTATTTATTTATTTATTTATTTATTTATTTATTTATTTATTTGTATGAGTGTACTGTCTGCATGTAGGTTGGTGCACCCATGTTGTACAATGCTGTGGAGGTCAGAAGAGAGTGTTGGATTCTCCTGGAACTGGAGTTAAAGACGGTTCTTAGCTGCCATGTGGGTGCTGGGAATCGAACCCGGGTCCTCTGCAAGAACAGTTGGTGCTCTTAACCACTGAGCCATCTCCCCAGCCCCTCTGTGTGGCTTTTTATTCTTATATCATTTTTCCTTTCTTTCCATTTTATTTCTTTCTTTTTTATTTTTATGTTTATTTATTTACTTATTTATTTATTTTTTGAGGCAGGATCTTACTATATAACCCTAGCTGTCCTGGAACTCACTATGAAGACCAGGTTGGCCCTGAACTCACAGAAGTCTTCCTGCCTCTTGGTCCTGAGTGCTGAGACTAAAGGCATGCACCACCACATTTAGCTCTTGTTGCATTTTTAAATATCGTACTATAGATAAAATGCTATCATTTCTAGTGCTAAGTATATATGTCATGAATTTTATAAAAAATATTGCAAAACAAGGTGAAGTGGATCTTGGGAATCTTTTTTGCTCTGTCGAGTAAGTGATGATCTGCATTTATTTTTACATGTTCGGCAATACTCCTGAGACATTTTTCACATTTTTTTTCATAGGTGCTAGATTATACTTGTAGAGGTGGTCATATAGCCTTCATTTTGCCAAGGTAAGTTTTTTTTTCCTTCTTAGTAAGAGGAAAAGGGAACAAAGCACTCAGTGCTCTTTACTTCCATTGTCACTCCTCTGTCTTTACAAAGATTATTGGTTTCTTTTTCCCACATAGTCTAGGGAAACAATTTGCTATTATAGCTAGGATTTAGCTCCACCTCTATAAAAATCAGTTCATATGACCTTGAACAAATCTCTTTTCTGCATATGTATGTCTTATACGTGTGTATATGTGTTCTGTGGAGGTGTACATGTGTGCTCATGCATATGTAGGGCAGAGACTGATAGAAGCCATTTCCATGATCACTCTTTACCATCTATATTGCCTCGCTGAACCCAGAGCTTCACATGTCAGCTAGTCTGACTAGCCAGCTTACTCCAGGGATTCTTCTCTTATCTCCAGTGTGCTAGGATTACAGGAGAGCCACATTGCCTACCAGATTTTTTTTTTCAATCTTTTTGAGACAGGGTTTCCCTATAGCCTCAGCTGACCCGGAACTCATGGAAATCTGCCTGCCTCTGCTGAGTGCTAGGATTAAAGGCATGCACCACCACTCCTGGCTTGCCTACCAGATTTTTATATGGGTTGTAGGGATTCCACTGGATTGGCACTCTAATACTCAAGCTTATGTGGTAAGCACTTTACCCATTGAGCCATCATGGCCTCAACTCTTGAAGTTCTTACCTATTTTATAACACTGGATGAGAATCTTAGGAGTATAAAACCTAAAAAGGTTCTGGATCTCAGAAAGTAGTATTTGAAGATATGCTTTAGAATAAGCACACAAGAGGGGCTGGAGAGATGGCCTAGTGGTTAAGAGCACCCACTGCTCTTGCAGAGGATCCGGGTTCGATCCCCAGCACCCATATGGCGGCTGAGAACCGTCTGAAACTCCAATTCCAGGAGAACTCCAGTTCCAGGGGAATCTGATGCCCTCTTCTGACCTCCACGGCATTGCACGACACGGGTGCACAAACTTGCACGCAGACAGTACATTCACCCATACAGAAATAAATAAAATTAAAAAAAAAAAGAAAGAATAAGCACACAAGAAAGGGCTAAGGAGAATGAAGTTATGCTAGGCCACCATGGAACATGAAAAAGACTATGCAGAGCTTCTTGGTAGATTTTTCTTTCACCTTGATCTACTTAAAAATTTTTTTTCATGTAACTTTTCCTTTGCTTTGCTTTGTTTTGCTTTTTTTTTTTTTTGGTCTTTTTGAGGCAGGGTCTCCCTTTAGTTGCAGCTGGTCTGGAGCTCACTATATAAACCAGGCTGGCCTTGAACTCAAAACAAAGAGATCCGCCTGCATCTGCTTTCCAAGTGCTGGGATTAAATGTGTGCACCACCACGCCTGGCTTATTTTGCTTTTTAAAAACATTTATTTTGGGGGCTGGAGAGATAGCCTAGCAGTTAAGAGCACCAACTGCTCTTGCAGAGGACCCGGGTTCAATCCCCAGGAGAACTCCAATTCCAGGGGATCCGAGACACTCTTCTGACCTCTGCAGCATTGCACGACACGGGTGCACAAACCTACATGCAGACAGTACATTCATACACATACAAAAATAAATTTAAAAAAAAGATTTATTTTGGGGGGCTGGGGAGATGGCCTAGCAGCACTGACTGCTTTTACAGAGAACCCGGGTTCGATCCCCAGCACCCACATGGCAGCTGAAAACCATCTTTAACTCCAGTTCCAGGGGAATCTGACACCCTCTTCTGACCTCCACAGCATTGCACGACACGGGTGCACAAACCTACACACAGACAGTATATTCATACACATAAAAAATTTAAAAAAAGGGGCTGGAGAGATGGCCTAGCGGTTAAGAGCACCGACTGCTCTTACAGAGGACCCGGGTTCGATCCCCAGCACCCACATGGTGGCCGAGAACTGTCTGAAACTCCAATTCCAGGAGAACTCCAGTTCCAGGGGAATCCTACACCCTCTTCTGACCTCCGCGGCATTTCACAACACGGGTGCACAGACCTGCATGCAGACAGTACATTCATACACATACAGAAATAAATTTAAAAAAAATAAAAAAAATTAAAAAAAATTATTTTTATGTGTACGAGTGTTTTGTCTACATGTATGTAAGTACAGCATGCGTGTGCCTGGTGTCCACAGAGGCCAGAATAAGACATCAGATCCCCTTGGACTGGAGTTACAGACAGTTGTGAGCCACCATGTGGGTGCTGGGAACCAAACCTCAGTCCTCTATAAGAACAGCCAGAGCTCTTAACTGCTGAACCATCTCTCCAGCCCCTTGTTTTACCTTTTTGAGGCAAAGTCAAGATATATACCTCAGGTTGTCCTCAGATTCAAGATCCTCCTGCCTAGGCCTCCTAAGTGCTGAGATTACAGGCACTACCACACCCATTTTTATTTTGTTTCCCTTTCCCCCCACTTAGAATGTACGTATTTGTATGTGCACATCATGTAGGGTATGTGCCTGTGGAGGCCATAGATGTTGGGTGCCTTCCTTATTACTCTGCATTTTATTTATTTATTTTTTTTATTTTCTTTATGTGTATGAATGTACTGTCTGCATGCAGGTTTGTGCACCCGAGTCATGCAATGCCGCGGAGGTCAGAAGAGGGTGTCGGATTCCCCTGGAACTGGAGTTCTCCTGGAATTGGAGTTTCAGACGGTTCTCAGCCACCATGTGGGTGCTGGGGATCGAACCCGGGTCCTCTGTAAGAGCGGTCGGCACTCTTAACTGCTAGGCCATCTCTCCAGCCCCATGCACTTTATTTTTTGAGACAATGTCTCTCACTGAATCTGCAATTCACCAATTGGCTAAACTGGCTGGCCAGTGAGCTCTAAGGATCCACCTGTTTCCACCATCCTTCCCCCTAGCCCTAGGGTTACAGATACACTGCCACACCCTGCGTTTATATGGATGTAGGAGATACAAACTCAGGTTCTCATGCTCGCATAGCAAGCACTTTACTGAGTGAGCCATCTTCTGAGTCAGCCTCACATCCACTTAGATTTTCATCTGACCATAATACCAAAGATTCTCAGGAAACTCTAAGTTCTATATGAGAAGAACTGGAGTTCTTCAGGAAATGGAAATTAAGAGTAGTCATAGTATTCAAGATGTTTTTCTTTGTAAGTGTATGTGTGTCCTGTGTTTGTGTGTCCATATATATATGGATTGGTAAGATAGTATATTCGGGAGGGGGAGAATAGTCTGAAAAGAGAGAAGGGGATGAAAAATTCTAGATTATTAGGACAATAAATCTTTACCTTTCAGCCTCATACCTCTACTACTAATGACACCTGTATTCTGTCTGGGCAATGTCAATGAATGTTTCCACAACTTTAGCCAGAACCACAGGTAAGGAAGAACCAATTCTATGATTTTTCATCTGGTCTTTCCTATAGTCAAGCTGAAAAAAAAGAAAAAAATAGCTTTCCTCGTATTTTCTAGTCAAGATGTATGTTTTACCTGTGGATATAGCTCAGTTGATAAAATGCTTGCCTAGCGTGCACAAACCTTGAATTTGATCCCTAGCGTTGTCTAAAATGGATATGATAGTATATGCCTGTAATGCCAATACATGGGAGGTAAAAGCGGATCAGAAATGCAAGGTCATTCTGAACTACTTAGTGAGTTTGAATCCAGCCTAGATATATGTCTCAAAAAAAAAAATTGCTTGTTGGGGCTGGAGAGATGGCTCAGTGGTTAAGAGGGCTGACTGCTCTTGCAGAGGACCCAGGTTCGATACCCAGCACATGGCGGCTAAGAACCATCTTTAAGCCGGGTGTGGTGGCACATGCCTTTAATCCCAGAACTCAGGAGGCAGAGGCAGGCAGATCTCTGTGAGTTCAAGGCCGGCCTGGTCTACAGAGTGAGCTCCAGGCCAGCTGGGAGTATAGGGAGACCCTGCCTCAAAAAAAATATTGCTTTTTTTAGAAATGGGCTATGGAACAGAATGTAGTCAAAGCGAAAAATTCATGAGAAGTATAGGACAGTGACTACTAGATAATTTGTCTGTGGGGAGGAACAAGATGTGACAGTTAGAGGCAAGGATCAGAAAAATGCTAAGCATAGATCACATACTCACTTTTTGTTGACACAAGTAAGTTCCTTTTGTCTATTGCCTGTGGTGGCCTCCTCTCCATTAATTATCTTCACAGGTGTATCTTAATGCACTCTGCACCATCAGCCATGATTGAACTCTTGCCTTCCATCAACACTTCTGTCTGTAGCACACTTCATTTTTATGGTATCACCATTTTCCTCGCCAGCTGTTTCTTCAGCCTCTTCACCATTGTGGTATAGTACCATTTTGTCTATTATTGTTGGGGTAAGAAAAGAAAAAAAAAAAAACAGGACTGTAAGTGACAAACCAGTGTTCCCAAGGTCAAGGAAAGATCCAACAGATAAGCACTTCTTATAATCCTAGTACTAAGGAATTGGGCTGTAGAGATGTAGCTCAGTTGATAGAATGCTTACCGCCAGGCACCTTTAATCCTAGCACTCGGGAGGCAGAGGCAGGTGGATCCTTGTGAGTTCAAGGCCAGCCTGGTCTACAGAGTGAGTTCCAGGACAGCTGGGGCTACAGGGAGACCTGTCTCGAAAAGACCAAAAAAAAGAAAGAAAGAAAGAACATCCTTATCCCCAACCAAAAAAATAGAAGCTGTACTCAGAGCACCAGTTCATGATGGGCTATGGGTTTGAGGCCCAGCACAACCGAAAGAGGATTAGATGAGTGAAGGGTCATGGCCAAGCCTATCCGTAGGCATAGCCTTGGGCACGCGAAAAACAGTTGGGTTGTTGGTAAAAGAAATGGGTAACATTGTTTTTTGACTCTTAATTTTTTTTTACTATTTTAATTTCTTGAATTTCCTAAAATCAAGTAATAAGGAAGAAGAGCTTGTATTGGTATGTGAAAATTATGCTTACGTTATAACTTATATGTTTCATTGATCCCCGTGAAGGACCAAAGCAGAAAACCTGTATGACTCTAATGTGTCCTTTGTATAGATAACATTCTGGGACATAAGACATGTGCTTTGATTTAATTTCCCAGATAATGAAAGCATGTTTCTAATTCCTTTTAGCTAAAGTTAACATTTGTATTATGTCTAGCTGGAGTTAAGTGGCTCCTGGGGTTATCATTTACTCATCTGGTATCACCAGAATGGTGTAGAGTTAAGTTGATCAGCTTGCTGAGAATAAGTCGTGTAAGTATAATTGCCCAGTACAAGGTAGAAAAGTGACGAATAACTTTATTTTTTTGGAGACTTAATCCCAGCTGGCCTGGACTTGCTACTGTAGGCATGGCTGATGCCTTGAACTGGCACAGCGATTCGCCTGCCCTGCCTCTCTGCCTCTGCCCTCTGAGTGCTGGGAAATCAAAGATGTGCACCACCATGCGTGCGCTTAGCTTCCTTTTTTTAAAATTTTTTTTTTTTTTGTGTTGATGTACTGCTGCATGTAGATTGGTGCCCCCGTGTCTGTGCAATGCCCAGTTTGGGGGTCGAGGAGAGGGCATGCACTTCCCTGGACCTGGCGCTAAAGACATTCTTAGCCGCCCATGTGGGTGCTGGAATTGAACCCGGTCCTCCTGCGAAGGAGTGCGGTGCTCTTAACCGCTGAGCTACATCTCTACTAGCCCAAAGTAACCCCTTTTTATTGCTATTCTGCCTAATTTTCAGATGTCTCTTCTCCCATATTCCACTTTAGGAATCACAAGCTATCTATTACAGATCAAATTTATCCCTGGTGGCTTTTTTTTTGATTCATTTTTATTAATTTTATTATTTTCTTTTTGTTGTGTTTATTTTTTTTACTAAATATTTTTTTTTTATTTAATTATTATTTATTTTTGTATGTGTCTGAGTATGCTGTCTGCATGTAGTTTGTGCACCCGTTGTCATGCAATGCCCGCAGAAGTCGAAGAGGGTTTGTCGGATTCCCCTGGAACTGGAGTTCTCCGTGAGTTGGAGTTTCAGACGGTTTTCTCAGCGCCATGTGGGTGCTGCGGATCGAACCCGGGGGTCCTCTGTAAGAGCGGTCCGCTCGCTCTCAACCGCTGCTAGGCCACTTTTCCAGCCCCAATTTTATTTATTTTTATGTCGGATGAATGTACTTGTATGCCTGACATATAGGTGGTTGCCAACTATGTGTCCTCAGTGCCTGAGAAGGGCAGAAGAGGGTGTTAGATCTCCTGAAATGGAGTCTATAGACGGTTTTAGCCATCGTAAGGGTGCTGGGCCTTGGAATGCTGGTGCTCATGAAGAGCAGCCCGGGCCTTTTCACCGATAAGCCATCATTTCAGCCCCCAGGTTTCTTTCGTTTATCACTTGTGACCCAATATATTATGTGGAACCATATGCTGTTCGAACTACGTTTGGACGTTCTAGCTTCATCAATGAATTTGTAGAAGGGG
The DNA here is from genome assembly GCA_009823505.1 of Rhizomys pruinosus. NCBI lineage: Eukaryota > Metazoa > Chordata > Mammalia > Rodentia > Spalacidae > Rhizomys > Rhizomys pruinosus. Next base: position 1,181,435 of record VZQC01001459.1, read on the forward strand.
ATTTTTTTGTATTGTTTTGTTTAAAGTAAATATTAATATTTATTCGTAATTTGTGTGTGAATGTACTGTCGCCATGCAAGTCTGTGCACCCATCGTCGTGCCTGCTGCGGAGGGTCAGAGAGGGCGTCGGACTCCCCTGGAACTGGAAGTCTTACCCGGAATTGGAGTTTCATTGTTTTGGAGTACATGGTTCTTGGTACTCGCCATGGGGTGGGGTATCGAACCCGCCGGTCCCTCTCAAGATAAAGCGGGTCGGCGCTCTTAACCTCTCGGCCATCGCTCCAGCCCGTGCGGCTTTCTGTTTATTTTATTTTATTTATTGATTGTTCTTCTTTTCGAGCACAGGGTCGGCCTGTAGCTTCCCCACTGTCTGGAACTCACTCTGTCAGACCAGGTTGGCCTTGAACGGACCAAAGATTTATGCCTGCTCTCTGCCTCCCAATGCTAGAGTAATAAGGATGGTGCCACCACCACCGCCAGGCAATGATTTGTTTTTTTATTACATTGTTTGAAGGCTGCGCATGCGCCTTTAGTTAAGTCCACACTCAAGACGGCAAGCGGCAGATGTCTCGAGATCAAGCCAGCCTGGTCCTACATATCGAGTTTCTGACCAGCCAAGGGCCTACAGGAAGATTTCTGAAATTCAAACAAGCCAAAAAGCTCACCCCCCCCAAAAGGCTTTTAAGGTCACTTAGTTAGGAATTGATCAATCAAGAGAGCATGAGTGTTCTAAGGCCTCAGGCACCTTGAAAATTCCTGTTCACTTCTTCAATGCTTCAGTAGGCACTTCAGAATTTGTAGTCTATCTTTTTGCGGATTTTTGGTGCTGTTTGTTTTCATTTGTCTATGTTTGAACTTAGGTCTTCTACAGTCTAGGCTTAGTCAAATTTGCCTATTTAATCAGGTATCAGACCTTGAACTTTTGATACTTCTGCCATTACCTCCCAAGTACTGAGGTTACAGGTGTTTCCATCAGATCTGGCTAGTTATTTTTTTGAGACTGGCTCACTGTATAGCTCTAGTATCCTCCTGCTTCGCCTCACAGTGCTATGGTTATGATTGTGTGGATTACATCATACTCAGCTCCAGACTACTTTTAACTCAAGAGATAGCTGATTATTCTAAGTATTCCCAAATAAGTATAATCCTCCCTTGGATACTTTGTACTGTGCAGGAAAGCAGANTGAGGATGGTACGTACATCATTTTACTCCCTATGTCAAGGGATTGGAGGTCTCAGTGATCTTCAGTGTGTGGGTGCTGTTTCGGGCCTACCTAGTCCTGAACTTCTTCGGACTGTGCTAATTCTGGAAGTCAGGCTGCTGACAAAACGAGGTTGTTTGTGGAAAATATTTTAAAAGCACAGAACGCTTCCTATACGTGAAATAGCTCCCGACTCCAGTTTGGATAGAGAGGAAGAGTTTGGTTGGTTTCCTTGGCCTAACCTGAAATGAAACTCTCGGAGGAACCTATTGCGCTTGGTCTCATAGGATTGATGACCCTGTTCCATTCTGCTTCCTCTTCGACTTGTCAGGACTGATTTTGTAGATGCTCAGCCTCCACCCCATCTCCCAGGTTGGCATAGCTGCCCTTTTCCTTCCCTGCCTACTTTAAGAGGGCTGCCTCCTTTGGTTCACATTGGAAAAATATTTGGAACCCAATTCTGTCCAAAGGAAACAAAACTAGGACCATTTAAATATCTCCCAACCTGGGTAATATGGCTCTAAAAAAATTAAAAATTAAAAAAAAACATTCCACACCACAGCACTCTTCTTTCCAACTTAACCAAAGCATAGGCCTTGTTCTTCCTTCCACCAACAACCCTGGATAATACAAAAAACAATAAAAAAATAAAACACCATACATAACATAAATAAACAAATATATAAACTTATAACACAAGACATTTTAATTTATTCTTTTTTATTTATTATTTTCATTTAGGATTCGTCAATAAAAAAGGAAAATTAAAAGCCTAACAATACAGAGAATCAGGACAAAAATTAAAGAAATAAGTAAATAAAAAAGTAAATAAAAGAATGAAAGAACTAAATGCATTAAAATAATAATTTTTTAATTTAATTTTATTTATTTTGTAGTGGATAGTGTGCTGTATGCTTTTAGGTTTGTGCCCCCGTGTCTGCAATGCCGCGAGACGGGTCAGAAGAGGGTTGTGGATTCCCTGGAACTGGAGAGAGTTCTCCTGGAGTTGAGTTTAGACGGTTTCAGCCCCCATGTGGGTGCTGGGGATGGATACCCGGGTCCTCTGTACAGAGCGGTCAGAACTCTCAACTGCTTAGGCCATTCTCTCCAGACCCTAAATGTATACATAAATTACCCAAGCCACTTTGCCTTGGGAAATTTGTAGAGGGGCCTAATGCTCCAGAGAGTTTTACTTGAATCACTCAGGGATTCTCTCTTTGGGGCAGGGAAATGAATGGGAGGAGTTATCAGTTGTTAACTCCAAAGAAGTTCCCAGGAATTCAGAAGATCCAAAATGAACTCTCCTTGCCACAGTGATGTTACTCTGCGCATGCGCACGCCACGGGGCTCCAGGGCAAACGAGTGTTCCGAGGAGGTTGCGGGTGCCAAGGGAAACCATGGCTAGAGAGGGTTATGGGCCGTTCTGGGGACGAGGCAGGTGCCAGCGCAATGTCATGTCCCTGGACGGGGAAGTTTGCAAAACCTACACAGTGCCCCTTAGGCGGGGCTAGAGCTTAGAAGAAGAATGGGGCTACTGCTGGCAGGTCGGCGGGGTGGCTTTCCACTCTTGGGGGAGCGGGGGGGGGGAGGGGGTGCAGGCTTGCTGAAATCAGACAGATCCACTCCCTTAGGTCCAATCCAGCAGGTCCCCTGAAAACCTCTCATTCCCATCTTATAGACTGGATTCTGCCGGGCAAGCTGGCCAGGAATTCCAGGGACACCTAGCCAAAAGGGATGCCACTCCTACTGAGGCTCCTGCTGGCTGAGCAAGCCCCGCCCCTAAATTCCTTCTGCCTAGCAAGAGAGAGCCTGTTCCACCTGGGTCGGGTCTAGAGGACCGGATGGCAGGTGCTCCTCAGCAGACATCCAAACCTCACCAGCCAAACGAAGGGCACTTTCTGGGCTCTAGGAAAGAGGAAAGTTGAGTTAAACATCCATTCAAGTCCAAATGCAGTTAAACTATATACCCCTGACCAACCCCATTGCCACCAAACTTCCTGGGCTGCAGACTGTCACCTGGCTACCTGGATGCATTGTGAGGTCTTTAACTTCTGAGCATCAGAGAATCTGACAGACCATTCACAGATGGGTCAGGATTCAGAGGACATTGTCTAGGAGGAGACCTTCTCAGTACCCTGGTCTATGTTGATTTCCAAGCGGCCTCCACTCCGATAGTCTCTACTCCTCGACCTATAACCACATCCAGATCCTTTCTTGGAATCCTAACCTGGGAATGGGTTTCAACTTGGATCCTCTATATGACCTCCTGGGAAGGCAGCACTGGCCCTCTGCGGATCACCGCTCAGAAGGGGGCTTTCCTAAATAGAGACAGAAACCCTTCCGTCTAATGATAAGAAAGAATGAATAAATTAATGCATGAGCAAATTAAATATATATGTATACCTTTTGAAGAAACAAATTTTAAAAATAGTCAGGAGAATTGTTTTGGAAAATAACTTCATTTTTCAGCCCGGGCGTGGTGGCCCAGCTCCTAATCCTAGCATTTGGGAGGAGAGGCAGGTGGATCTTTGTGAGTTTTCAAAGCCAGGCCTGGTCTTCCGAGTGAGTTCCAGGACAGTGGGGCTACAGGGAGCCCCTGTCTCGGAAAAAGACCAAAAAGAAAAAAAAAACATAATAATTTATTTTTCTCTGTCTTATAGAACTAGGAAAGAGGAAACCAGCTCCGCATGGAACTACCCATAAACATAAATAAAGCTTAGAAGTAGAAATCCAAAAATAGCTAAAGGAATAAATAATCAAATAGATAAAAAAAGAAAAATAAAATAAAACCGGTGGGAAAGGAAAGGAGGGAAGAAAGGGAATGACATGTGGCCTTTTCTGGGCTCGCGATGAGATTTTTTTTTCTTTTCATTCTTCAGACTTCATTTCCACCAGGAGGGGGGAAGGAAGAGGGGAAACAACACCAGCATGAAATTTGGGTCCATGGACCAAAGGGCAACATTTGAGGAGGATGGTACGTACATCATTTTACTTCCTATGTCAAGGGATTGGAGTTCTCAGTGATATTCAGTGTGTGGGTGCTGTTTAGGGCCTACATAGTCCTGAACTTCTTCTGACTGTGCTAATTCTTGAAGACAGTCAGGCAGGCTGGCTGCCTTGAAAAACCGAGGTAGTTTTGGAGAAATTTAATTTTCTTTAAAAATTTTCCGCCCACAGCAGAACGCTTCCTAATCCATGAAATTGTCTCCAGACTCCAGTTTGGATATAGTTTAGAGATTAGAGAAGGAAAAGTTGGTTGGTTCCTTGGATTAACCATTAAACTCTAGGAACCTATGCGCCTTGGTCTCAATGATTGACCCTGTCTATTCTGATTCCTACTCTGCTTGTCAGGGCTGATTTTGTAGATGCTCAGCCTCCATCCCAGCGCCCAGGACAGAGACTGCCCTTTTCCCTGCCTACTTCAAGGGGGCTGCCTCCTTTGGGTCACATTGGAAAAATATTTGGCTCCCAATTCTGTCCAAAGGAAAAAAACCTAGGACCATTTAAATATCTCCCAACCCGGGTAATATGGCTATTAAAAAGTTTAATAATAAATAATAAATACTATTAAAAAAAATTCTACAAAATAACAATAAAAAAAAAATAAAATAAAAAATTCCACACCACAGCACTCTTCTTTCCCACTGAACCAAAGCATAGGCCTTGTTCTCCTCCCCACCACAACCCCTGGAAAACAAAACAAACAACCATAGAAAAAAAACACCATACATAAAAAATAAATATTTAACTAAAACACAAGACATCATTTTAAATTTCTTCTTTTTTTTCTTTATTATTTTCATTTTATTATTATTCATCAAATAAAACAGAAAATAACAACCTCCTCACAACTAAAGAGAAACAGGAAAAAATAAAGAAATAAGTAAATAAAAAAATTAAATAAGAAACTTGAATGAAAGAATAACATGAATATAAATAATTCAATTTTTTTAATTTAATTATTATTTATTTTATGTGATGTGTCTGGATGTTGCACTGTCCTGCATGTAGGTTTGTGCACCCTTGTGTGCAATGCCCGCGGAGGAGAGAGAGGGTTTTTTGTCGGATTCCCCTGGAACTGGATTATCTCCTGGAGTTTGGAGTTTCAGACGGTTTTATCAGCGCCATGTGGGTTGTCTGCGGATCGAACCCCGGGCGGGTCCTCTGTAAGAGCGGCGGTCGACTCCTCAATCTGCTCTAGCTGGCCATTCTTCCAGCCCTAATGTATACATAAATTACCCAAGCCATTTTGCTTTGTGAAATTTGTAGAGGGACCTAATGCTCCAGAGCGTTTTCCTTGAATCACTCAGAGATTCTCTCCTTGGGGCAGGGAAAGGGAAGGAACTGAATGAGAGGATTATCAGTGTTAATTAAATTCCAAAGAAGTTCCCAGGAATTCGGAAGATCCCAAATGAACTCTTCGTTGCAACAGTGATGTTACTGTTCGCATGCGCAAGCCACGGGGGCTCCAGGGCAACCGAGAGTTCCGAGGACGTTAATTGTTTTCATTGGTTGCGGGTACTTCATGACATTTACGGGTAGGGTTCCCGGGCGTGGTTGGTGTTTTTCTGGCTTGGGTCTGCTCTGCCTATATGGGGAAGAAACCAGGGCTTTAGAGAGTTTCTTTTAGAGAGGGTTTTCTTCGCTCTGGTTATGGCCTTGGTTTCTGTATTTCGCAAGAGGACGACGGCAGCCGGCCAAAGTTGCCAGCGCTGGTTAATTTTGCTCTGTGTTCCCTGTGGACTGGAAGTTGGCACAACCTACACAGTGCCCCTTCCGCTGTTGCATTCAGTAAGTAAGAATGGGGGCTACTGCTGGCTCATAGTCGGCGGGCTTGGCTCCTGGTTCGGGTTTGGCTGGCTCCACTTGCGGGGGGCTGCTGGCGGGCTGGGGATGGGGTTTGCTTGCATGCTGGGCGGTGCGTCTGGGTTGCGGTGGGGGGGTTGATGGCGGTTTCTGGGGCGGGGCGAGTGTTTTGGTGGATGGGCGGTGCAAGTTTCTTCCTTTTGCATATTAGTTCTTGCTTTGATGAAAAATTTTCAGACACAGCTCCATTCATTAGGCACGCACCAAAATCCAACCAAAGGTCCCCAGAAAAACTCCTCATCATTCCCACTCTTTCTTTAGCAATGGATCTCTGCCGGGCAAGACTGGCAAGCGGATATTTTTCCAGGGCACACCTAAAAGGGACACCTAGCCAAACGGGAGGCTACTCCTAATGAGGCTCCTGCTGGTTGAGCAAAACCAGCCTCTAAATTTCATCTGCCCTGCAACCGAAGAGGAACTAGCAAGGAGGAGAGACTGTTCCATTGTGTCGGGTCTCTAGAGGAATGGATGGCCTCTCGGGCAGGTGGCTCGGCCCTATAGTCATGCTGAGATTCACCAAACCCCCCCCCCCCACTCCACCAGCCCAACACGAAGGGCCAATTTCTCTGGCCTCTGGGCCTCTCAGGGAAAGGGACAGGAACAAGAGGAGGAGGAACGGAACGGAAAGATTGAGGTGTTTAGTTAAGTAGAGGCGCATTTGCCTTGGGATAAGTTTGCGCCTACACCACACACCTTGCAGTTAAAAACGTATGCCCCCCCCCCCCCCCCATGACCCCAACCCCCCTTGACACCACACCTTCTGCACTGGGCTGCAGACTGTCACTCTGGCTACCTGAGGCCATTTTGCTGACCTGTGTTGATTGGTCTTTAATCCTTTTGAGTGCTTATCAGGACATTCTGACTCCATCCTCAGAATCCCCATTCACTAGATTTTTGGTGGTTCAGTGATTTCCGAGTGACAGTGGTTTCTTAGGAGTGAGACCTTCGTTCTAGTAACCTGGTCTTGTATGGATTTCCAAGCGAACGCTGTGTCCACTTCCGGCTATTGCTCGATGTTCTCTCGATCCACATCTTAATTAACCAACATTCAGGATCCGTTCTTGGAATTTCTTTCTACACTTGGAATTGGGATTGAATGGGGGCTTCTGGGTGTCTTCCTTCGCGCCTGCTAGATGGACGCCGGGAAAGGGGCAGGCACGGGTCTTCCGTTCGGAGGATCACCGCGCAGACGGGGACGTCCGGACGATCAGAGAGGCCACGAGACAGAACAACCCCCCCCCGTGCCGCTCTAAGGAGAAGAAAGAAGTATGGAAGAGAGATAGGAAGTAAGGAGCATCAGTTTAGGCAGGAGCATTATTTATACCCTTTTTGATGAGATGTTTACCTTTTTTTGACGAAACAAAATTTTTTAACAAAAAGTCAGGGGGTATTTGTGCGAGATTTTCTGGGGGAAAGGGAGGGAAAATAAGTTTTAGTTTTTCTCTGTCTCATAGATCTAAGTGTAAGATGGAAAACCAGCTCAGCAATTGGATTTTTATGACCCTAAATGAAAATGACGAAAATGGATTGAGGAAGAGAATGGTAGAAATCCAATAAATTATTATAATAGGAATAGTTTATATATAAATAATCAAAACTAAGTTCTTAAAAAAAGAACCCCCCCCCAGTAAAACTGACCCAACCCGGGTTTTTATAATCTGTGGTATTTTTAGGACCCATGCGGATATTTCTTGTTTGGTTTGCCGTAGTAGGATGATTTTTTTTTCTTTTTTCATTTCTTCCGGGACTTCCTTCCCCAGGAAAGGGGGATTTTAAGGGGAAATTGGTGCTTTGAAACAATTCCTTCTCAGTCTTTTCTTAGTGGTACTTTCTTGAAATTTGGGTCTCAGGGACTCCCAGTTGGCAATATTTTAGGTGGGATTTGTTGGTACGTACATCATTTTCCTGCCTATTGCCAGTGATTGGCCCCCGTTCTCAGTGCCCTTGCTTCAGGCTACCTAGGGTGCTGTTTCGAGGCGGAACCACTACACTAGCTGGGGCTGAACTGTCTTTCGGAGCTGTTGCTAATTCTTTTGAGTAAGGCTCTGCTGAACAGTCGTCCGCGGATTGGGTGTTTCTCTTGTGCGCGTAAGTGGATATAAAATTTTAAGGTCGTCCATCGAGACACGCTTTCTGCCTATAGCGTGTGGATAAATTGCTTCGCAGACTCCAGTTTTGGGCAAGAGAAGGACATTGTTTTAGAGAATAGGAGGAATGGAATCAGCTGGTTGGTTCCTGGGCGAATTAACCACTGAAGACTCTTAGCGCACCTATGCGCCACTATTGTTCCTTACACTGGTATTAATAGCCCCCATGTCTACTATTCTGCTTACCTACTCTGCTTGTCAACAGGACAACCGTTTTGAGCAATAGATACATCAATTTCCCCCACACTTGTGTGTTCACCCCCTCCCACCTTCCCCAGCCTCCCATCCATCCTCACAGGCCCCTACTGCCCCTTTTCCCTGCCAATACTTCAAACGAAGGGCTGCCTCCTATTGGTCACATTGAAAAAATATTATGTCTCCCAATCTGTTCCAAAGGAACCAAACACCTAAGACCATCTTTACATATCTCCCACTGGGTTTTAAGACAGGCTTATAAAAAAATTAAAAAAACTAAAACAATCCACTACCATGCAGCCCTACCTCTTTCTTTCCCAAACTGCAAACCAAATACATCTTTACTTTTCCTAAGCTGATTATCTCAAGTATTTTGTCACAACAAAGAGGAAAAAAAAAAAAAAAACACCATACATAAATACACAAATATAATTTAAAAAAAAAAAAAAAAAAAAAAAAATATTTATTCTTTTTATTTATTATTTTCATTTTCGTTTATTTCTTCATATAAATAAAGAACCTCACAAAATTTTTCCTAACAATCAAGAAAACAGCATGACCACATTCAAAGAAGAAAGAAATAAGTAAATAATAATTAAATCGAAATGAATATGAAGACACTAACTGAAATAAATAATAATTTTTAATTTAATCTCTTATTTATTTGTATGTGGTATGAACGTGTCTGTGTTCTGCATGGAGCTTTGTGCACACAGTGTCGTGCATGCCGCGAGGTCAGAAGAGGGTGTCAGGATTCCTCCGACCTGGAGTTCCTGGAATTGGAGTTTCAGACGGTTCTCAGCCGCCATTCGTTGGTGTCTGGGGAATGAACCTCGGGTCCCTTGCAATAAGCAGCGGGGCAGAACTCTTAATTGCTATAGGCCCTCTCTCCAGCCCCTACATGCTAACATTAAACTTACCCAAGCCATTTTTGCCTTGGGCAATTTTCTTAGAGGGGACCTAATTCTCCAGAGAGATTTCCTTGAATGATTCAGGGATTCTCTCCTTGGGTCAGGGAAATGAATGAGAGGTGTTATCAGTTGTTAAATCCAAAGAAGTTCCCAGGAATTCAGGAGATCCCAAATGAACTCTTCATTGCAACAGTGATGTTACTCAGCGCATGCGCAAGCCACGGGACTCCAGGGCAACCAACGGTTCCGAGGAGGTAGCGGGTGCCAAGGGAAACCAGCGCTAGAGAGGGTTATGGGCCGTCTGAGACGAGGCAGGTGCCAGCGCAAGGTTATTGTCCCTGGACTGGGAAGCTTTCACAACCTACACAGTGCCCCTTCCGCTGGGCTAGAAGAAGAATGAAAGGAAGGTGCTACTGCTTCAGTTCCCGGCTGGGGTCGTGGTGCGGCCAGCCTTGGGGGCGGGGGTGGGGGGTGGAGGGGGTGCAGGGCTTGCTGAAATCGCAGAACGATCCACTTCCCTTAGGTCACAATCCAAGCCAGCACGGTTCCCCAGACAAGACTGTCTCGATTCATCTTATAGAATGGATTGTGCTTGGCAAGCTGGCCAGGATTTCGAGGGACACCTAGCCATAAGTGAGGCTACTCCTGATGAGGCTCCTGCAGGTTGAGCAAGCCCCGTCCTAAATTCCTTCTGCCTAGCAAGAGAGAGCCCGTTCCATCTGGGTCGGGTCTAGAGGACTGGACGGCAGGTGCTCCTCAGCAGACATCCAAACCTCACCAGCCAAACAAAGGGCAATTTCTGGGCTCTAGGAACGAGGAAGGAACGGATAAGTTGAGTTTAAACATCCATGCAAGTCCGAATGCAGTTAAAGTATGCCCGGACCAACCCCCTTGCCACCACACTTCCTGGGCTGCAGACTGTCACTTGGCTACCTGGAGGCATTGTGAGGTCTATACCTTCTGAGCATCAGACAACTGACAGACCATTCACAGAGAGGTCAGGATTCAGAGGACATTTGTGTCTAGGAGGAGGAGACCTTTTCAGTAACCCTGGTCTCTGTTTGATTTCCAAGTTGAGTAGCCCTCGCAACTTCTCGGCTAGTCTCTATTTCCTTAAAATTTTTTCATCGACATATAACCACATTCAGATCCTTTCTTGGAATCGTACCCTGGGAATGGGTTTCTCCTTGGATCCTCTATATGACTCCTGGACAGGCAGCACTGGCCCTCTGAGGATCACCGCTCAGAATGGGACTTTCCTAAATAGAGAAAGAAACCAACTGCGTATACTAATGCAAATAAAAGAAGAACGAATGAATAAGAAACGGGAATGAAATAAATTAATGAACATGAGCACAATTAAATCAATATTAATGTATACCTTTGAAGAAAACCAAACTTAAAAACAGTCATGAGATTTTTTCTGGGGAAAAAATTTAAATTTATTTTTCTCTTAACTGTGCCTTCTAGATTTAGGAAAGAGGAAACCAGCTCAGCATGGAACTACCCATAAACTTAAATAAAAGATTAGAATGAGAAATCCAATAAAATATATAAGGAATAAAATATATCAAATTCTTATCTAATACATAAAAAAGCAAATAAAATAAAACGGGAATGACAGGTGGATATTTCTGGGGCAGCGATTTTTTTCTTTCATTCTTCCGACTTCATACACCAGGAAAGGGGTTTTGAGGAATGAGACGGAAACAACACCATCATGAAATTTGGGTCCATGGTCCACAGGGCAATATTTGAGGCGGATGGTACGTACATCATTTTAATGCCTATGTCAAGGGATTGGATTTCTCAGTGATCTTCAGTGCGTGGGTGCTGTTTCGGGCCTCCATAGTCCTGAACTTCTTCGCACTGTGCTAATTCTTGAAGTCAGGCTGCTGAAAACCGAGGTTTTTGTGGGAAAATTTTAAGCCCAGAGATCGCTTCCTAATACGTGACATTGCTCCAGGCTCCAGTTTCTGATAGAGAAGGAAGTTGGTTGGTTCCTTGGATTAACCATGAAATTCTAGGAACCTATGCGCCTTGTTCTCAAGGATTGACCCGGTCTATTCTGCTTCCTACTCAGCTTGTCAGGACTGATTTTGAAGATGCTCAGCCTCCATCCCAACTCCCAGGCATACTCCCCTTCTCCCTGCCTACTTCAAGAGGACTGCCTCCTTTGGGTCACATAGGAAAAAGAGGGGGCGCCAAGGCGGGCCAAAGGAAACAAAACCTAGGACCTATTTGTTAAAATATTGCCCAAACCTGGGTGGTGTAATATTTTGGCTAACAAAATAAAAATAAACTTTAAAGCCACACCATCAGCACTCTTCTTTCCAACTGAAACAAAGCATAGGCCTTGTTCTTCTTTCCACCCACAACCCTGGATAAAACAAAAACAACAAAAAAAAAAAAAAAAAAAAAAAAAAAAAAAAAAAAAAAGTGGGGTGGGGTGGGATTACATGTAGAAGTATAAGCAGAGAGGGTGGTTATTAGTCCTAAGCACAAGACCTTTTACTTTCTTGCGTTTTTCATTCTTTACTTATCACTTTACGTCCTGTTCTTCATAATAAAAAAGAAAATAAACAAATCTAAACACTAAAGAAAGCAAACAGGACACAACTTAAAGACAATAGACATAAGTTAAGTACAATAACACTTAAATAGAAAATGCATGACAGACCTCAATGAAATAAATAAATAATTTTTAATATTTCCTTCATATTTTATGGGTATGTTTGTATTGGATGAGATGTGCTGTCTCATGCTAGGGGTTTGTTTGCAACCAGTTTGTCGTGCAAAGTGCCCCTTGCGGCCGGGTCAGTAAGACGGTGTCTGTTTCTTTATCGGATATTCCCTGGACCCAGAAGCGGGCTGTCGTGACATTAATCCCCTGGAACACTGGGCCGTTCTTCCTGGAGTTGGCGTTTCAGACGGTTCTAAGCCCCCCCTCCCTCGTGCTCATCGGTTCTGGGGATGGCTCCCACCCCGTGTCCGAGGTCCTCTGTACGCTTCTTTGGGGGGCGTGGTCCTGAAACTTTTAACTGCTAGGCCATTCTCCAGCCCCAATAAAATGGCTACACCTAATTACCCACGCCATTTTTTGGCCTTGGGAAATTTGTAGAGGGACCTAATACTCCAGAGAGTTTTCCTTGAATCACTCAGGTATTCTCTCCTTGGGGCAGGGTAATGAATGAGAGGAGTTATCCGTTGTTAAATCCAAAGAAGTTCCAGGAATTCAGAAGCAGATCCCAAATGATGAACTCTTCCTTTCAACAGTGATGTTACTCTGCGCTTGCGCAAGCCACGGGGCTCCAGGGCAACCGATTGTTCCGAGGTACGGGTGTGGTTTTTTGTTGGTTTGTTGAGTTTATGGGTTGGTGGCGTGGTTTCTTTGGGGGGTTGCCAAGTATGGGTTGAAGGCGCGCGGCGGGCTTGTAGTTGAGCGGGGTTATGGGCCGTTTATGAGGACGCGGCAGGTCGCAGTGCGCTTAGAGGGTTCATTTGGGTCGCGTGGGAGCTGGGACGCTTGGGCAGCTTGCACAACCTACACAGTGCCTCTTCAGCTGGGCTAGAAGAATGGGCTACTGCTGCCAGTCGGCGGGGTGGCTGGCCATTGGGGGGGCGGGGGAGGGTTGCAGGCTTGCTGAAATCAGACAGATCCACTTCCTTAGGTCCCAATCCAGCAGGTCCCCAGAAAAACTCTCATTCCCATCTTATAGAATGTATTCTGCCGGGCAAGCTGGCCAGGATTTCCAGGGACACCTAGCCAAAAGGGAGGCTACTCTTAATGAGGCTCCTGCTGGTTGAGCAAGCCACGCCCCTAAATTCCATCTGCCTAGCACGAGAGAGCCTGTTCCATCTGGGTCGGGTCTAGAGGGCTGGATGGCAGGTGCTCCTCAACAGAGATCCAAACCTCACCACCCAAACGAAGGGCAATTCTGGGCTATAGGAAAGGGCAAAGTTGAGCTTATAAACATCACTGCCAAGTCCAAATGCAGTCAAAGTATGCCCTGACCAACCCCCTTGCCACCACAATTCCTGGGCTGCAGACTGTCACCTGGCTTCCTGGAGGCATTGTGAGGTCTTTACTTTCTGAGCATCAGACATCTGACAGTCCATTCACAGAGGGGTCAGGTTTCAGAGGACAGTGTCTAGGGGGAGACCTTCTCAGTACCCTGGTCTCGGTTGATTTCCAAGCAGCCTCCTCCGTAGTCTCTATTCTTCGACCTATAACCACATTCAGACCCTTTCTTGGAATCCTACCCTGGGAATGGGTTTCTCCTGGGCTCCTCTATAGTACTCCTGGAAAGGCAGCACTTGCCCTCTGAGGATCACCGCTCAGAAGGGGACTTTCCTAAATGGAGACAGAAACCCTGCCGTCTAATGATAAGAAAAAATGAATAAATAAAAAAAAAAAAAAAAAAAAAAAAAAAAAAAAAAAAAAAAAAAAGAACAAAAAATTTTTTAAAACGTCAGGAGATTTTTCTGGGAACATAATTTATTTTTCTCTGTCTTATAGATCTAGGAAAGAGGAAACCAGCTCAGCATGGAACTACCCATAAACTTAAATAAAGATAGAATGTAGAAATCCAAAAATATATAAAGGAATAAATAATCAAATAGATAAAAAAAGAAAAATAAAATAAAACCGGGAAGGACAGGTGGATATTTCTGGGGCGAGATTTTTTTCTTTTCATTCTTCCGACTTCATTCACCAGGAAAGGGGAAACAACACCAGCATGAAATTTGGGTCCATGGACCACAGGGCAATATTTGAGGAGGATGGTACGTACATCATTTTACTGCCTATGTCAAGGGATTGGAGTTCTCAGTGATCTTCAGTGTGTGGGTGCTGTTTCGGGCCTACATAGTCCTGAACTTCTTCGGACTGTGCTAATTCTTGAAGTCAGGCTGCTGAAAACCGAGGTGTTTGTGGGAAAATTTTAAGCCCACAGAACGCTTCCTAATACGTGAAATTGCTCCAGACTCCAGTTTTGGATAGAGAAGGAAGTTGGTTGGTTCCTTGGATTAACCATGAAACTCTAGGAACCTATGCGCCTTGGTCTCAAGGATTGACCCTGTCTATTCTGCTTCCTACTCTGCTTGTCAGGACTGATTTTGTAGATGCTCAGCCTCCATCCCATCTCCCAGGCATACTCCCCTTTTCCCTGCCTACTTCAAGAGGGCTGCCTCCTTTGGGTCACATTGGAAAAATATTTGGCTCCCAATTCTGTCCAAAGGAAACAAACCTAGGACCATTTAAATATCTCCCAACCTGGGTAATATGGCTAAAAAAATAAAAATAAAAAATCCACACCACAGCACTCTTCTTTCCAACTGAACCAAAGCATAGGCCTTGTTCTTCCTTCCACCCACAACCCTGGATAATACAAAAACAACAATAGAAAAAAACACCATACATAAATAAACAAATATATAACTAACACAAGACATTTTAATTTATTCTTTTTTATTTATTATTTTCATTTAGTATTCTTCAATAAAAAAGAAAATAACAACCTAACAATAAAGAAACAGGAAAAATAAAGAAATAAGTAAATAAAAATTAAATAGAAAATGAATGAAAGAATAAATGAATAAATAATAATTTTTAATTTAATTTTATTTATTTTTGTATGTGGATGAGTGTGCTGTCTGCATGTAGGTTTGTGCACCCGTGTCGTGCAATGCCGCGGAGGTCAGAAGAGGGTGTCGGATTCCCCTGGAACTGGAGTTCTCCTGGAGTTGGAGTTTCAGACGGTTCTCAGCCGCCATGTGGGTGCTGGGGATCGAACCCGGGTCCTCTGTAAGAGCGGTCAGCGCTCTCAACCGCTAGGCCATCTCTCCAGCCCCAATTTTATTTTTTTTATGTGTATGACTGTATTGCCTACATATAGGTAGGTGCACTTGTGTCATGCAGTGCCTGAGAAGGTCAGAAGAGGGTGTTAGATCTCCTGGAATTGGAGTTATAGACGGTTATTAGCCATCGTAAGGGTGCTGGGACTTGAATGCTGGTGCTCAGGAAGAGCAGCCAGGGCCTTTCACCGATAAGCCATCGTTTCAGCCCCCAGTGTTTCTTTCGTTAGCACTTGTGAACCAAATATGATTATGGGGAACATTGATAGTTCAGAAATAAGTTATGGAAGTATCATGGCTCAAATCAATGACTTTGTAGAGGGATTTTTTTGTTTTGTTTTGTTTTTAATTTTATTTATTTCCGTATGTGTGTGAATGTACTGTCTGCATGCAAGTCTGTGCACCCATGACGTGCAATGCTGCGGAGGTCAGAAGAGGGCGTCGGACTCCCCTGGAACTGGAGTTCTCCTGGAATTGGAGTTTCAGACGGTTCTCGGCCGCCATGTGGGTGCTGGGGATCGAACCCGGGTCCTCTGCAAGAGCGGTCGGCGCTCTTAACCTCTAGGCCATCGCTCCAGCCCTGGGATTTGTTTATTTTATTTTATTTATTTATTTTTTGGTCTTTTCGAGACAGGGTCTCCTTGTAGTCCCAGCTGTCCTGGAACTCACTCTGTAGACCAGGTTGGCCTTGAACTCACAAAGATTTGCCTGCCTCTGCCTCCCAAGTGCTAGGATTAAAGGTGTGCACCACCACGCCCGGCAGAGTGATTTGTTTATATTACATTGGCTTTGAAGGCTGGGCATGCCTTTAGTCCTAGCACTCAGAGGCAGAGGCAGGCAGATCTCTGAGATCAAGGCCAGCCTGGTCTACATATAGAGTTCTAGACCAGCCAGGGCTACAGGAAGATCTGAATTCAAAAAGCCAAAAAGCCACCCCCCCCAAAAGGCTTTGGTCACTTAGTTAGGAATTGATCAACAAGAGAGATGAGTGTTCTAAGGCTAGGCACCTTGAAAATTCCTGTTCACTTCTTCAATGTAGTAGGCATTCAGAATTTGTAGTCTACTTTTTGGATTTTTGGTGTTTGTTTTTATTTGTCTTATGTTTGAACTAGGATCTTCTACAGTCTAGGCTGAGTCAAATTTGCTATTTAATCAGGTATGACCTTGAACTTCTGATCCTTCTGCCATTACCTCCCAAGTACTGAGGTTACAGGTGTTTCCATCAGATCTGGCTAGTTATTTTTTTGAGACTGGCTCACTGTATAGCTCTAGTATCCTCCTGCTTCGCCTCACAGTGCTATGGTTATGATTGTGTGGATTACATCATACTCAGCTCCAGACTACTTTTAACTCAAGAGATAGCTGATTATTCTAAGTATTCCCAAATAAGTATAATCCTCCCTTGGATATTGTCTGTGAGGAAAGCAGACTAAGGCTAAGTTTGATTAACTGAGCTATTAAACAGTGGATCCAAATAATTTACAAAGATTCAGATTTTGGGGGCTGGAGAGATGGCCTAGCAGTTAAGAGTGCCGACTGCTCTTGCAGAGGACCCAGGTTCGATTCCCAGCATCCACATGGCGGCTGAGAACCGTCTGTAACTCCAATTCCAGGAGAACTCCAGTTCCAGGGGAATCTGACGCCCTCTTCTGACCTCTGCGGCATTGCACGACACGGGTGCACAAACCTCTGCGCAGACAATACATTCATACACATAAATAAATAAATAAAATAGAAATAAAAAAAGATTCAGATTTTGTAAATTTGTTACCAAGATTATTACCTATTTGCTCTATACAAAATAACCATGTTGAACTTCTGAACTGATTTGAATTTCTTTTCATTAATTCTTACTCAGATAGCTGGCAAATGGAAGAAAAACCAATCTACCTTCGATGTATCAAGAAGAGATTTTCTAAAACTTTTTGCTAAGGGTTGAGAATTTAAGCCCAGCCATTGCACTGATGTATTTAAGTATATTAAGCATAAAACATGTTCTACAAATATCTCTAATAAATTATTTTGAAAGATGGGCTGGCTGGCGCTTACTTTTCACTTCCTGTGTAGGATGGGAACGTAGCTTATTAGCTGAGTGCGTCCTTATCATGTGCAAGTCTGTGGGTTCCTTTTCTTTTTTTTTTTTTTTTTTTT
>VZQC01001459.1:1201146-1258638 GCA_009823505.1 Rhizomys pruinosus
AAAACATCCAGGCCTAGGGAGACCCTGTCGGAAAAAAAAAAAGAAAAAAAAAAAGAAAAGAATAATTTATACTTTTATCCTTTCAGAATTTTCTAACCTCCTTTATAGACATCATCAAATCTGATCTCTACTACTAATTTACATAGTAGGAAAGGAAATGTTAATATCTGAATTCTGTCAGAACAGGTTGCATGTCTAATTTTTTAATGTTTTATCTATTTATTCTTGTCTATATTTTTGTTGTTATTGTTTGATGTTTTGTTGATTTTTTTTTTTTTTGTCTTTTTGAGACAGGGTTTCCCTGTAGCCCCAGCTGGCCTGGAACTCACTATATAGTTCAGGCTGGCTTGGATCTCATAGAGATCTACCTACCTCTGCCTCCCAAGTGCTGGGATTAAAGGTACACACTACCACACCCAGCATAAATTATTATATTTATCATATTTTGCCACACTATGTAGCCCCGGCTTGCAGCCTTGAACTCATATCAGTCCTTCTGCCTCAGCCACTTAAACCCTGAGATTACAGGTGTGCACCCCTGAAACAGCTACATAATCTGAAATTTTTAATTGGTAGGGACTAGAAATCAGAGGCCAAGACTCAGAGATTCTCACAGCTGATTTATCTCCCTGCTGGGCTTTACTATACCCGTCATTTCTGTTCTTACAATGATCAGTCATGTGAACTAGGAAATTTGTGCTTTGGGCACTGAGAACTAACCACAGGCTTTACACCTTGTGTATTCACAGCTGCCATACTTTTGATAACAAAGCTGAGCAAGCCAAAGGATACCATGCTACACATGGCCCTCTATGTGCTGCAGGTAACACTTTCAAAAGCCAAAATCTCTTTTCCTATTCCTTTGTATTCGATTCTCTTACATTGCTATTATAAACACATTTTCCCTCCAGTGTATTTATTTATTTATATATTGCAAAGGAGAACATGTATTATTTATGTTTACTTATGAAGAATATAAATATTTCCTCAGAGGCAAGATACTGTTTTTGTATATATTATTGAACATACGTATCTCTGAACAACTTTGCTTTATTGATGTGTTAAAGAGATGGGCGGTAGAAAAACAAGATCTACCAGGGTTTAGTTTTGTGAAACACTGGTAGTGATGATTCTCTCCAATCCAGAGTGAATTGAATAATTAACTGTTCATAGTGAATGCTGGGTGGCAATATTCTCCCCTTTCTTCCTTTATCAGGTTGAAGAAAACTAAGTATATTAATATAGAATAGTTTTCTCTGAGAAGTGGGTCAGTAAGAAGGAGAATTGAAGACATTTAATTGTTTATGCTAAGAAATATAATTGTCAGTCATCCATGGCAAAGTATAGTGTGAAGAATGAATCTAAGAAGAGCTAAATATATATTTATACATACATGCTTTACATAAGGGCTAAGGGAATTATTTCTGGATCTTAGCAAGTCTGAAAAATGGACTCCATCAACCCCTTAATCTCCTCTAGGCTCTAACAGCAGTATCCCAGGGTCTGTTCAACTGTGGAATATATGGCTGGACACAGTACAGATTCCACCAACTAAAGAAAGAGTCTCGACGTGATGCGGATACTCAGACACCGTTGTTGTGCTCACAGAAGAGAGTCTACAAGAGCCTAGACGCCCCGGACTCCTCTTTTGCTTTTGCTCCCGGCTCCTCCACCAGTCTTTGAAACTATGAAACTGGAACATCTAGGAACTGGAGATGTTTCATATGAATGGATTGTGAAGATTTGGGGGAACCACATCCTCCAATTTTTTTTTTAACCATGACCTAGACTGAAGAACTGAAAGAGAATATAGGCCCATGGTTAGTAGATGAATTAGGAAGGATCTTTCCAATTGTTCTTTTTTTTTTTTTTGGTCTTTTTGAGACAGGGTCTCCCTGTAGCCCCAGCTGTCCTGGAACTCACTCTGTAGAGCAGGCTGGCCTTGAACTCACAAAGATCTGCCTGTCTCTGCCTCCCAAGTACTAGGATTAAAGGCATGCGCCACCACGCCCGGCGCTCCAATTGTTCTTTCAGGGAGATAAGGCCACTTTCCATCTAAGAGACTCACTACTTTGAAAAATACTAGATTTGTCTACATTTCTTCAAGAAAAAATAAATTTCAGGTTACTGTGTGTGTATGTGTCATTTCCAGACTCTGTTCTACAATTGCAGGAGAAATAGACATGTAACAGCTTGCTCATGTCTGGCTATTGATGTGGCACTAATACTAGGTGTGGTATCTAGGCCTCTCCCATACTAGCCAGATGGTCTGAAATTGAGTATACTCCTAGTCCTTAATAGTCTTCAAATTATGTAATATAGCAGTTTTTATACAAAAGTTTATTTAAAAATAGAAGTAGATTTGGTGGCTGTATACAACTGGAGTATTCATGGCTGAGCAAAGCCTCCTCTATGACCATCACAGCTGTACTGGCAGAATCATGTAATTTGTTCAGGGGGTAGTAGTAGTAGTGCTGGAGGTTGGTCACAGTTGCCACAGGTGCAAAGGTCCCAAAGTCACAGCCCAGGCTCCCAGCAGGACAGTGACAGCAGTCACCACAGCCCAGCTGTGTTCCCAACAGGAATATTCCTTGATCTCTGCCAGGCCTGAGGCAGCTATGTGGTACAATGATTGACTGTGATAGCTGCTCTGCTGTTTGCATCAGCTACTGAAGTGGTAGCTGCTGGACTGGGCTCCACCGATATGGGTAGATAATGGAATTCCGTGGGCTTCTCTACGAAGATCCCAAGGTTCTGAGTCCCAGAACAAAGAATTGGATAAAAGAATATGGAGAGTAGCAAGCAAGTGAAATTTATTTATTTATTCATTCATTTGTTGTTATTGGTTATTTTGGGACAGGGTCTCCCTGTAGTCCCAGCTATCCTAGAACTCACTATGTAGACCAGGCTGGCCTTGAACTCACAACAATTGACCTGCCTCTGCCTTCCAAGTGCTGGGATTAAAGGCATGCACCACCACACCTGGCCACAAGTGGAATTTATTAAGGAAAGATACCCTTTTTTTTTTTGGTCTTTTTGAGACAGGGTCTCCTTTTAGTCCCAGCTGGCCTGGAGCTCACTCTGTAGACCAGGCTGGCCTTGAACTCACAGAGATCTGCCTCCTGAGTCAAATGCTGTGATTAAAGGCATGCACAACCACACCCAGCTAGGAAAGTTCCCTTCAATGGAGGGAGCAAACCAGAAGAGAGAATTCAATAGTTAATGACAACACTGTACAAGGATTGGGGCTTTTCTGTGTGGGGTTTTTGGCCCTTTTACATGGCCAGACTTTTTGGTTCACATGTATGACATGTACTTTATTGGTTACATGTTCTGCATATAAGTTCATGTATCACATATCTCAATAACATTTGAAGTGTCTGAAGTGTCTTTAGTATTAGCATCAACCACAGGCTACCTTCAGATACCCTATAGTGCCTCTGCATATGAGCTGGGAGCCAGGTTTCATCAGCGTGGCCGGAGGGTTTTCTAGCCTTCCTCTTTGCCAAATTATTTTTCCCCTCAGATGCCAGTTTTACATTATTTGTGTTAAAACATTCCAGATCTCATTTTCTTCCCTATTCTTCAGCTTCATCATTGCTGTTTTGTTTTGGGGTGTTTTTTGTTGTTGTTGTTGTTGTTGTTTGTTTGTTTGTTTTTTGGTCTTTTTGAGACAGGGTCTCCCTGTAGCTCTGGCTGTCCTGGAACTCACTCTGTAGACCAGGCTGTCCCGTAACAGATCTGCCTGCCTCTGCCTCCCGAGTGCTGGGATTAAAGGCGTGTGCCTCCATGCCTGGCCAGCATTGCTGTCTCAACAACAGATTGGCCTGGCCAGTCAGAGTTAAGTGATTGACTAAGTGTGGTAGAGAGGGGGACAATGCCTATCAGTCCAATTTCCCAGGATTTTATTGGGAACATACTGATAACAGTATATTCCTGGGAAGCAGCAAGAGAAGTGGATCCCCATGATTTGGGTCAGAGGAAATGGGTTTATGTAATGCTCAAAATTGGCCTTGACAAAAGCGACATGATCTAAGTTTCCTGAACAGATGCATTAATTGTTATCTTGCAAATCAACAGAGTTATACTAGCAGGAGTAACAGACAAGGGGAAGAAAAGCATATAGACAGCACAGCATAGAGCCCTGAGGAAAGTCCTGCGTTCTAATTTATGGGTTTAGTGGTATCCCATCTATAGTAGTTAAAGCTAAAACCAAAATCTGGAAACAAAATTGACGTCTACATATGGGAAAATGGTTTAACTATAGAGATACTATTATACTATGGAACAGTAGTAATAATAATAACAAGCTGGGTATGGTGACACACACCTTTAATACCAGCACTTGGGAGGCAGAGGCAGGTGGATGTCTGTAAGTTCGAGGCCAGCCTGGTCTACATAGCAAGTTCCAGGCCAGCTGGGGCTACAGGGAGACCCTGTCAAAAAAAATTAATAAAAAATTAAAAAGCAAAACAAACACAAAGATGTAAGGCTTGATGAGTTGCCTACTTTATTTATTTATTTTTTTGGTCTTTTTTGAGACAGGGTGTCCCTGTAGCCCCAGCTGGCCTGGAACTCACTCTGTAGACCAGGCTGGCCTTGAACTCACAAAGATCCACCTGCCTCTGCCTCCCAAGTGCTAGGATTAAAGGCGTGCACCACCACGCGAGTTGCCTACTTTAGAGAAAAACAAGATCCAAAGGAATGAAAAATAATGGGCTTATTTATAAAAGATGGTTCCTAAATACCCATATATATTTATGTGAGCATAAGAAAACATATGGAAAGCTGTGCAGTAGGCTCACAGTGATTTTCAGGAAGAAGATAATTGATACCTAGAGCCAGTGAAGGGGAGAAAGACACACATGATGAGTGAGAGAAAGGAAGATGCTACTTTTTTAGATGAGGAACAACCAGAATAAAAGGAATACGGGATAGGGTCCAGTGGTGTGAAAGTACTTGTGCTCACACATTCCAAAAACAAGATTACGGTTCAGAGAATAGGAAATAATGAATACTCAGCATCAACACTTGAAGTCTTACAGATCATATTTCTCTAAGTACAGTTATCTTCCAGTGTTCTTTTGAAAACTAAATAATTTGCTGGGTGTGGTGGCATGGGCCTTTAATCCCAGCACTCAAGAGGTAGAAGCAGGCAGATCTCTGTGGGTTCAAGGCAAGCCTGGTCTACACAGTGAGTTCCAGGCCAGCTGGGGCTATAGGAAGACCCCCTAAAGAAAAAAAAAACTAAATTTTTTTTATTTATTTATTTTTTTTTTTAAAGAAACACCTTTAATTTTTTTTTATTATTTCTGTATGTGTATGAATGTATTGTCTGCATGCAAGTTTGTGCACCCATGACGTGCAATGCCGCGCGGAGGTCAGAAGAGGGTGTCAGATTCCCCTGGAACTGGAGTTCTCCTGGAATTGGAGTTTCAGACGGTTCTCGGCCGCCATGTGGGCGCTGGGGATCGAACCCAGGTCCTCTGCAAGAGCGTCGGCGCTCTTAACCGCTAGGCCATCTCTCCAGCCCAATTTTTTTTTAATCTTTGAGAATTTCATACAATATTTTGATCATGTTGACCCCACCTCCTTTCATATCCACCTCTACTACCCCAATTTGTATCCCCCCCTTAAAGAAAATTGATGCTCTCTCCCTCAGAAGCCATCAAATGTTTACATCCCCCCAGAGGTAGGGACTCATAAACCCCTCACACTCCATCTAGAATGCTTAACTGACTTGATCTTGTGCAGGGAACCGCAGCAGCTCTGACCTTCCAACACTCTTAAAACTCAATCTTTTACCTGGACTTTCAATCCAACTTTTTCTTTTTTGGGGGGGGCAGTCTTTTTTTGAGACAGGGTCTCCATTTAGTCCCAGCCAGCCTGGAGCTCGCTCTGTAGACCAGGCTGGCCTTGAACTCACAGAGATCTGCCTGCCTCTGCCTCTGCCTCTGCCTCTGCCTCTGCCTCTGCCTCTGGAGTGCTGGGATTAAAGGTCAACCCAACTTTTGTGAGTCTAAAATCCTTTCTTTGCAGTGGCTAACATCACAACAAATTCAAGTATGGATATTTATCAACATTGAAGACAGTTCAGCTGTCATCAGTAGTTAAGTATCTTGAGTATTGTAGAAAAGTTTAAGATTTGCTTTTGTTTGGATCCAAGTCCTCAGAAAAAAAAAGATTTGCTTTTGTATAAAGTCACACAAAAAGATTCTGTAGACTTACCTGTACCTCTGATTAAACAAAAACTACTGAGCCTTTGAAAAATAATTATAATTCACTTTGTCCACGGGTTTTAAAGACCTAGGATCTATTTCATAGGTAGGATCAAGGTGAAAGGACTTAGTCTGTTCTCCCTGTAGAAGTAGTGAGATTTAGAAAAACAAATGAAGAATGGTAACCCTCATCTGTGGATGCTAGTGCCAATTACCCAGTTGTAAGTATTTCCTGTGCATGGCTCCTTGAACTTTTGTCCAAAGCAGTTGGGAGTGATGCATATTGGAAACAACAACAACAACAGAAAGGACTGCATCAAAGAACTGACTGAAACAGTGAACTTCTGCTCAAAACAGTCAACTTCCCCATGGAGAATATTGAGAAAGATTGAGAAAGAAATGAATAGCATGTTTGGCAGAATGCATGAGCTCTGGAGGGGTGGGGGAATGGGGGGACACGGGTCTAGATTTGATAAAAAATATATGTATAAATAAATAAAGAAAACAAAACAAAACAAAACAAAAGCTATAGTTCATGGATTAGCATACCATCCAAACATCTGTGTCTATACCAACATAACCTACCACAATAATTAGTACTGTTTAAATGCCTGCATATCTAACTGTTGTGCTTCATCAGTAGGAGTAAAAGGTTACTCCTGGATAAACTGCCAACCCATGAAAGGAAACAGCCTGAACTGATCAGAGTCCAAAACGACATCTCCAGAGAAAGTAGACTGGCTTCTCGCTCACTTGTGTCCCTTTTCTAAAGCCTAGGGAACAATCTGCTGAAAAGGGCATGTGTTAGAATGTAAGGGCTGTGATTTGGGTGAACTACGAAACTACAGAAACATAGACTGGATCTTATTTGATCAACATGATAGTACATATAAGCTCCCCCAGCTGGACAATGGGGGCCTTGGGCTGTATAAGTTTGGGCATAGCTACTTGCAAATTGGTTTTACATGAAGGATGCCTGTATTCATTACTTATGACATATTATTAAAAAAGAAAAAAGAAAAAAAAAGAAGTAGTGAGATTTTCTATAACACAGTACATAGTGCAGGGTATATACCTACAGGGTAGGGAAATTAAAAATTCATCTCCTAACTGCTGAAAAATTACTTAGAAACATATTAGGTATACCAAGAAAATGTTATTAAAGACTTTGATGCAGGGTCTAGAAGCAGGGCAAGAATTTATTTTACAGTTGCTTATCATTTTACCTATTGTTGGAAGAAGTGCCCCCCCCGAAAAAAAATACTTGACTTAGTCTTGTCCCTACTATCCCCATGCAACCCTAATGACAAGATTCTATTTCAGAAGAAGTTTAGAGAAACAAGAAGCTGTTTTTTCAAATAAATATAATACTTTGAGGTATGTGTGATGGATCACATCTGTAATCCCAGGACTCCAGAGACTGCTCCAGAAGGATCACCATGAGCTTACACAGTGAGTTCCATACTAGTTCCTGGACTACATGTGTGAGGCACTGTTTCACACACAAATAGAACTAGGCAAGATGCATACTTGGGAGACAGAGGGAGGCAGATGTTTGTCAGTTCAAGGCCAGCCTAGTCTACATAGAGAGTTCTAGGCCAGCCAGGACTACACAGAGAGACGCTGTCTAAAATAAATAACAAAACTAACACTTTGACTTCATTGTGTACAAAATTATATTCATTTGTATATTGTATTCATTTGTCTATTATTTTCCTTCAGCTAAGCCCCAGAACAGGGAGTACAATTTGACTCCAGCCTAATAAAATCATCCCCAAAGCATTCAGTGAGATGAGAAAAGATTTGTATTAGTCACTTTTCTGTTGCTGTGATAAAACACCATGACCAAAGGAACTTATAAAAGGAAGAGTTTATTTGAGCTTACTATTGATGGTTCCAGGGAATTAGAGTCCATTGTGGCGGGAGGCATGGTGGCTGGAGCTCGAGCAGCAAGCCGAGGGTCACATCTCGCAATGAGCACAGGAAACAGAGAGCGTGACTGGAGACCACGAGGCTTGTTAAACTCACTAAGCCTGCCCCCAATAACGTACTTCCTCTAGCATGGCCACACCTTCTAAGACCTCCAAGAACAGTGCCACCAACTGGAGACAAATGTCTGAATACTTACAGCCTATGGGGGACACTCATGCAAACAACCACATTCCACTCCCTGGCCCCCATAGGCTCCTGACCATATAAAATGCAAAATGCATTTAGTCCAACCTTAAAAGTCCCCATAGTCTTTACCAGCTTCAATGCCATTCAAAAGTCTACAGTCCAAAGTCTCTTCTGAGACTCAGGCCAATTTCCTAAACTGTAAGCTCCTGTAAAATCAAAAGACAAATTACATACTCCCAATGTACAGTGGAACCGAATACACATTCCCATTCCAAAAGGGAGGAATAGAGGCATAGTGAGGAAATACTGGACNTACAGGCAGTTGTGAGCCCCTCAACCTGACTTCTGGGAACTGAACTCTGATTCTCTGCAATAGCAGTATATACTCTTTTTTTTAATTTTTAATTTTTATTTATTTCTGTATGTGTATCAATGTACTGTCTGCATGCAGGTCTGTGCACCCATGTCGTGCAATGCCGTGGAGGTCAGAAGAGGGTCTCGGATTCCCCTGGAACTGGAGTTCTCCTGGAATTGGAGTTTCAGACGGTTCTCGGCCGCCATGTGGGTGCTGGGGATCGAACCCGGGTCCTCTATAAGAGCGGTCAGCGCTCTTAACCTCTAGGCCATCTCTCCAGCCCTGCAGTATATACTCTTAACTGCAGAGCCATCTCTCTAGCCTCTACTTTTAATAATTAAAAAAATAAACCTTCCTAACTCTGTGAAATATCGGACACCATGACTTTATCAACTACAAATTTACCTTATCACCTCTTAGTTAACATTTGCTGTATTATTGTTATTGTTGGTATAGTTGTTGTTTCACACAGGGTCTCAGCTGTGTAGTGCTGGCAGACTTGAAAATTACAACTTATACCATGCTTGCTGTGCATTTGTAGCATCCCCCTTGCCTCTTCCTCTTGAGGGTTGGGATTACAGCTTTATAACACCCCCCCCCCCGCTATGCTCTTGGATATCATTTTACATTTGATTCTGACACAATTACTCTTTGATATGAGGGTTGGACTTTCACAAGTTCAGAAGCAATATGATGATAAAACTCAGTACATGCAAACTTTCCTAGAAAAAGTCTTCCATTAGGTTTTTGGGTTTTGATTTTGTTTTATTGGAGACAAGGTTTCCCTATAGCCCTACCTGGCCTAGAACTTACTATGTAGACCAGGCTGGCCTGAATCTCACAGAGATCTGTTTGCCTCTTCCTCCTGATTGCTGAGATAAAAGTCATGCACCACTAAGCCAGTTCATTTTGTTGTTGTTGTTGTTGTTGTATTGTGTTTTGTTTTGTTTCTGTGAGCATAATGGCCCAAGTCAGCAACAAAATTCTATTCTGGGATTAGGTTTGTATAGCTAGTTTATTTTTCCAAACTAATGTAATTTTGCAAACTTCTTCTTCATGTATAAAGAAGTGCATCCTGCCAGGTATGGTGGCGCACACCTTTAATCCTAGCACTCGAGAGGCAGAGGCAGGTGGATATTTGTGAGTTCAAGACCAGCCTGGTCTACAGAGTGAGTTCCAGGACAGCTGAGGCTACAGGGAGACCCTGTCTCAAAAAGAACCCCCCCAAAAAAGTGCATCCTGGAAAGACATGATAATAGCATCTGGGTATGAGGTGACTTTTTTCCCTTCAGCTGAGCCCCAGAACAGGGAGTACAATTTGAGCCCAGCCTAGGAGGACAGTCCCCAAAGCACTCAGTGGGATGAGAAAAGATGTCAGGTCAGGTCCAAGGAGAGAGATGCCTGATACCCCAGAGAAGAGCATCAGTATCTACAGCATCTGTCTCAAACTATCATTCCCAAGTCTGGAGGCAAATCTAGAATCTGGATGTGACCGTGCTTTGGGGGAAGTAAGGGAAGTATCAGATCTTGGCAGGCCCAAAGCAGCATGGAGAGGCAGGGAGAGGATGCAAGATGTCACTCGCCTCTGTGGGGGAGATGGATGGGCTCTAAGGGGGCTATCAACACACAGATTACTGGCCACCTGCCTCATAATGCCTCAGTCATCCATGAGAAAGGGTATACTTTCTAGAGGCAGTCAGTCACAGCACAGAAGAACTTTTTGTTTTGTTTTTGCTTAATTTCGACTTTAGAGTAGGTTTCACTATGTGGCTTTAAAATTGCCCTTAAACTTGGAATCTTCTTATTCTTACCTCAGCTTTCTCAGGTCTGGGAGTATAGGCAAGCACCACCAAGCCCGTCTTAATGTTAGCGGCCTCCTCCTCTTTTTCCTCCTCTTCCTCCTCTTCCTCTCCCTCCTCCTCCTCCCCCTCCTCCTCCTCCTTCTCCTTTTTATTATTTAAAAAATCATATTTGTTTATGTGTACATGTGAGAGTGTAAGTGATGCCTGTATTCTCTGCCTATTTCTTTGAGGCATGGTCTCTCTCACCCTAGGCTGTGCACTTTCTGGGGTAGGCTGAAAGCCAGCAAGCTCCAGTGATCCTCCTGTCTCTGACCTGCTTCGATTATGGCTGCTCATGGGATGCCCAGGTTGTTGTGTGGGTGGGTTCTGGGATCTGAACTATTGTCCTCATGTTTGCAAAGCAAGTACTCTGAACTGATGATCCTCTTTCCAGCCTAGAGGCTGGCTTCTTAACTCAAGAGCTAAAAGTTAGGATATTCTTCTTATGAGACATAGCCCTTCCAATATAACTACAGAACAAATGAACCCAATAACTAAACTACATGGAACCTGAAGAAATAGCTTTTTTTTTTTTTTTTTGNCCCCCCCCCCGCTATGCTCTTGGATATCATTTTACATTTGATTCTGACACAATTACTCTTTGATATGAGGGTTGGACTTTCACAAGTTCAGAAGCAATATGATGATAAAACTCAGTACATGCAAACTTTCCTAGAAAAAGTCTTCCATTAGGTTTTTGGGTTTTGATTTTGTTTTATTGGAGACAAGGTTTCCCTATAGCCCTACCTGGCCTAGAACTTACTATGTAGACCAGGCTGGCCTGAATCTCACAGAGATCTGTTTGCCTCTTCCTCCTGATTGCTGAGATAAAAGTCATGCACCACTAAGCCAGTTCATTTTGTTGTTGTTGTTGTTGTTGTATTGTGTTTTGTTTTGTTTCTGTGAGCATAATGGCCCAAGTCAGCAACAAAATTCTATTCTGGGATTAGGTTTGTATAGCTAGTTTATTTTTCCAAACTAATGTAATTTTGCAAACTTCTTCTTCATGTATAAAGAAGTGCATCCTGCCAGGTATGGTGGCGCACACCTTTAATCCTAGCACTCGAGAGGCAGAGGCAGGTGGATATTTGTGAGTTCAAGACCAGCCTGGTCTACAGAGTGAGTTCCAGGACAGCTGAGGCTACAGGGAGACCCTGTCTCAAAAAGAACCCCCCCAAAAAAGTGCATCCTGGAAAGACATGATAATAGCATCTGGGTATGAGGTGACTTTTTTCCCTTCAGCTGAGCCCCAGAACAGGGAGTACAATTTGAGCCCAGCCTAGGAGGACAGTCCCCAAAGCACTCAGTGGGATGAGAAAAGATGTCAAGTCAGGTCCAAGGAGAGAGATGCCTGATATCCCAGAGAAGAGCATCAGTATCTACAGCATCATTCCCAGGTCTGGAGACAAATCTAGAATCTGGATGTGACCATGCTTTGGGGGAAGTAAGGGAAGTATCAGATCTTGGCGGGCCCAAAGCAGCATGGAGAGGCAGGGAGAGGATGCAAGATGTCACTCGCCTCTGTGGGGGAGATGGATGGGCTCTAAGGGGCTATCAACACACAGATTACTGGCCACCTGCCTCATAATGCCTCAGTCATCCATGAGAAAGGGTATACTTTCTAGAGGCAGTCAGTCACAGCACAGAAGAACTTTTTGTTTTGTTTTTGCTTAATTTTGCCTTTAGAGTAGGTTTCACTACGTGGCTTTAAGATTGCCCTTAAACTTGGAATCTTCTTATTCTTACCTCAGCTTTCTCAGGTCTGGGTGTATACGCAAGCACCACCAAGCCTGTCTTAATGCTAGTGGCCTCTTCCTCCTCTTTTTCCTCCTTTTCCTCATCTTCCTCCCCCTTCTCCTCCTCTTTTTAAATATATATTTGTCATTTATTTATGTGTGTGAATATGGGTAGGTACATCCCTATGCAACATATATGGCAGCCTGAAAAAGCTGTCAAGTGTCATCTTCCCTTTTCACTCTCTGCCTATTTCTCTGAGGCAGGGACTGTCCTTGAACCTAGGAGCTATATTTTCTAGGGTAGGTTGTAACCCACAAGCCCTGCGATCTTTCTGTTTCTTCTCCAGGGATGCCCACGTTGTTGCAGAGTTCTGGGATCCAAACTTTGGTCTGCATGATTATACGGCAAGCACTCTAAACTCCTGAGGCTCTTTTCAGCCTCTAATGCAGGCTTCTTAAGAGCTAAAAGTGGGCTGGAGAGATGGCTCAGTGGTTAAGAGCACTGACTGCTCTTGCAGAGGACCCGGGTTCAATTTCCAGCATCCACATGGTGGCTAAGAACTGTCTTTAGTGCCAGGTGTGGTGGTGCATGCCTTTAATCCCAGCACTCAGAAGGCAGAGCCAGATGGATCTCTGTGAGTTCAAGGCCAGCCTAGTCTACAGAGCAAGCTCCAAGCCAGCTGGGAATACAGGGAGGCCCTGTCTCAAAAAATACCAAAAAAAGAGCTAAAAGTTAGGATCTTCTCCTTATGAGACATAGCCCTTCCAATACAAGTACAGACAAGTGAACTCAATAACTATACTACATGGAACCTGAGGAAAAGATAACTTTAATACAGTTTTATTTTTGTATTTAAAGACTCCTCCCTTGAATACCTATTTATTAGACAAATTAGAACAGGTAGTATCATGAAAACTACCCTTACATTATAGATAGTTATTACTTGAAATGAAAATCACAGTGGTAGTAATAAATTCAGGAACATATAATTTTATATGTCAACAATCTACATGGATGATAGCATGTCCTGAAAAATGCTTTCTGGTAACTGAAGAAAATTAGCCCCCAAGTACAAGAACATGTGTTTCTCCCAAAATACATGTGTACTAAATAATACATAAATACTCAGTAACTTCAAATGAATGGTAACATAGGAATCCTTCCTCACAGTGTATTTCTAGGCTCTGGAGTCTCAAGGAGCTGTACCACCTGCTGATTCCCACTTAACCTTTGCCTCACTGAGCCTCTCCTTCTCCCTCAGTGTTTGAGGAGGGTCAGGGATTGGCCTCACACTTTCCTACTTATTCCTCTCCTTCTTCATCTTCTGCTTCCTCCTCTTCCTCCTCCTTCTCTTCCTCTTCCTCATCCTCTCTCTCTTCTTCCTCCTCTTTCTCCTCCTCCTCCTGCTCCTCCTTTTCTAGCAGGCCCTCTCCTGGAGGAGGCTCCGCCCCACTGACAGCATAGATCACTACACATAGCACTATTAGTGACAAAATGAGAGCAAGAATCAGAAACTTTAATTTTATCTTTGGTTCTTCTTGAGCCCTTTGCTTTCTGCTGCTTCTGCTATAAGTAGGACTAACAGTTATTTTGGTAGGTTTTTTAGTAGGTTTAGGAGAATCAGGGGCAGGACCACTGTTCACACTGCCTCCAGCTCCTTCCTTTCGACAGTCAGGGGGTGCAAAGCCAGGCAAACAGTGATAGTTTTCCAAATCATTGCAAACTCCCTTCCCAAAACATGTTTGGTCTGGAAGGCAGGGAGGCTGATATTCCAGAAAGCTTTTGCATAACAAATTAACACAAGCTTTACCAGGGCCACAAAAACTACCATTCTCCACATATTCTTCATGACGGATGTCTGTAAGGTCCAAAGCAGCCATACTCCAGCAACATTCCCCATCATGGGGGACCTGGATCAGTGCATATTTGTCTTTTATTGGTGGTAAGGAAGAAACCTCAGTGCATATAAGTTTCCCACACAGTATATTCTCATCCGAACACTTCTCATATGTTTTTGGAGAACGTGAGGAAATGCCACAGTTTCCGAACCGGTCCCCTTTGACATTCAGAGAGGTATAGCATTCATTTGGAGCAGCCCTTGATTTATGCCCCCAAAGATTTCTGCACATTTCGGTAGGGTCTGCGCATTGACCCTGAATGCAAAAAAAAGAAACATGACATGCTAATCCATCCATCACGATCCTGTTTTCAGGGCACATTGCAGAGGTTCCATTACAGTATTCTGGGAGGTCACAGGATCCTTTAGCACGACGGCAAGTTTGTCCCATACTTCTAAATCGACACAGAGAACAGCAAGGCTCATTGCTACACTGTGCGTTATTCTTCAGTTGACAATTTTCATCACAGCAGTTGTTCTTTTCACAGTCACTGCCACAATCACACTGCTCCCCTTCCTCCACCACACCATTTCCACAGTGGACAGCTCTGCGCATGCGGCCTCGCTGCCTTTGGCTCCATGGCTTGTTAAATAGGCAGGTCCCTTTGTGGTCATGGAGGAAACGGTGGAAGTAGTCAGAGCTGCAGTTGCTGAAGCCAGTGATATTTCCTTAGTGATATTCTCATCCATGATGCAAAAGTGCTTATCTTTACAATGACAGGTCGGGAGGTCATGCTGGATACCCAGGTTGTGCCCGAGTTCATGGACCATGAGCGCTGCAAAGAGGAGGACATCTTCATGATGGAAGGACTCGACGGCCGCAGCAAACCCGCGTGAGCAGGCTCCGTCCAGAAACGCCTGGCCTGCGTTCTCCCCAGGGTGATGACCGACGATCATGTGGGCCACATCGTGCCTGGCCCTGTCCAAGAGCTTCTCCTGTCTCCACTGGTTGAAATTCCTGAGCGCAACCTGCAGGTCCACTGGGACTTCGATCAGGTCTCCCTCGGTCCAAATTTCCATTCCGGCCAGCACCACCACTGTGTTTATTCCCCTAGTGAAGCTGTTGGCCAGAGCAATGATGTCCACTACTGCCCCCACGGTCACACTGACATTACTGCCCCACATGCGAAACCTCTGGTGATTGACCACAACAAACATCTCCACACACTTGGTGTGTGACCACAAGTAGGACGGCCCCTGTAGGTCAAGGTGGTTCCTGCTCCTTTCCTGCTGGCTGCCAACCCCTTGGCTGTCCTTGGAAGAGACATTGCAGGAGACTCGAGGTTGATGTGCCACGGTGTACAGGACATGTTCAAACCCTTTGGAGGAGAGCATGGGCTCAATGCCATAGGATGTTTCCTCCGTGATCAGGACGCCCCGCAGGCCTGAGCAGATGTTGACAGAAACAAAAGAACCTGGCACTCCTTCTATGTAGCCTTCATAGTGGCAGTCCCAGGACAGGAAAGGCATTTCTTGCCTCAGTGCGCCATTGTGGTAGCTGTAGACTGGAAAGTCATTCACAAAATAGTCTCTCTTTACCTCCAGTCGAACCAGCTGCTTCCGGCCCTGCATAAGCAGCCTGTAAGACACCTTTTCTCCCAGGTCTTCACTCGCCTTGCCTGGCAGTCTCTTCGGGATGACTTTTTCATAGGAAGTGTAGTATACTGATCCCATGTCACAGAATGTGCTTGGGAGAAAAACCGTTGCCAGGAGCAACATGGCCCCCAGCCTGGCGCACAGATGTTTTGGCACGATCCCCAGCTCTAGACTCTCCATCTAGGCAAGTTGGAAACGCTCCCCGGCCTCACAAAAAGCCGCGCTGGGGCTCTACACAGAAGAGAAGACAGACTGACTGTCTCACTGTGGCCATCTCTGCCATGACCCTCCTGAATCGGTTGATGCTGTGGGGGCTATGTGCTCAGCAGGACCGGCAGCTTTACCTGACATTCAGACCCATTCTTCTCCCCTGATCTATGCTGGGTGCATAAGTGGTGGTTACTTCCCACCTCTAAGAGATTAGGGTTTGGGCTGAGTTTTGTCCCAGAGTTTCTGCTCTCTCTGGTATCTTTCAGACAGACGGCTTCTGTTCTTGGTGATTTCCTCTTTCAAACCCAGCTCCAGTGCTCCATCGCCAAGGTTCTTTTGAGAAGATGGAGGGATGTGGAAAGGACTGTTGAGTCTATAATGCAGGATGGTCTCTGGAGAGGGGACATAAAATCTCCACAGCTTCCTCAACAGGGCCACACGGAACACCCCTCCCCCATATCTTCCCAGCTTCCCTGTTGTCCGTTGCTCAGCTTACTCCAAATGTTCCAGACCAGGTAGCTGTGAGATGCCTTTGGTGAGAACAGACTATTACCTGTATCCTGTCTTCTGAAGCTCTTGGTNTTTTTTTTGTCTTCTCAAGACAGAGTCCCCCTGTAGCCCCAGCTGTCCTGGAACTTGCTATGTAGACCAGGATGATCTCCATTTCAGAGAGATCTACCTCCCTCTGCCTCTCAAGTGCTTGGATTAAAAGCATGTACCACCACACCCGGCTAGAAATAGCTAACTTTAGGGCTGGAGCGATGGCCTAGCAGTTAAGAGCGCCGACCGCTCTTACAGAGGACCTGGGTTCAATCCCCAGCACCCACATGGCGGCCGAGAACCATCCAAAACTCCAATTCCAGGAGAACTCCGGTTCCAGGGGAATCTGACACACTCTTCTGACCTCTGTGGCATTGCACGACATGGGTGCACAAACCTGCATGCAGACAGTACATTCATACACATACAGAAATAAAAAAAATAAAAATAAATAAAATAAAAAAAAGAAATAGCTAAGTTTAATGAAGTTTTATTTTTTTTATTTAAAGACTCCTACCTCAAATACCTATTTATAGGGCAAATTAGAAAGGTAGTGTCATGAAAATTGTCCTTACATAATAGGTAATTACTGTAAATGAAAATCACAATGGTAGTAATAAATTCAGGAGCATATAATACTGTATATCAAACAACTTATATGGATGATAGTGTGCCCTGAAAAATGGTTTCTAGCAACTAAAAAAAATTAGCCCAAAGGTACAAGAACATGTATGTCTCCCAAATATTTTGTGTACTAAATGTTTAATACATAAACACTCAGTAAGTACAAATGAATGGTAACATAGCAATCCTTCCTCACAGTGTATTTCTAGGCTGTGGAGTCTCAAGGAGCTGTACCACCTGCTGATTCCCGCTTAACTTTTGCCTCAAGGAGCCTCTCCTTCTCCCTCAGTGTTTGAGGAGGGTCAGGGATCGGCCTCATACTTCCCTACTTATTCCTCTCCTTCTTCATCTTCTGCCTCCTCCTCCTCCTCTTCCTCTTCCTTCTCTTCCTCTTCCTCCTCTTCCTCTTCCTCCTCCTCTTCTTCTTCTTCTTCTTCTTCCTCCTTTTCCACCTTCTCTTCTTTAACCTTTTCTTCAGCCATTGCTGGAGGAGATTTTCGATAACATGAAGCAGTAGCACAGATAGACATAAGTAGTAGCATCAGTGCCAAAATGCCAACAAAGAGTATGTAAAATTTTACCCATGATTTTCCTTTATCTTTGTTATTATCTCCTTGAGAATCTTGTTGTGATGAACCAGCGGGACCACTGTCCACACTGCCCCCATCGCCTTCATTTATGCAGTCAGGGGGAGCAAAGCCATATGAACAATGACAGTTCCCCAAATCATTGCAAACTCCATGCCCACTACATGCTTTTTCTGCATTGCAGGAAGGAGTGACCACCTCGCTATCTTGACAAATGAAATTCTTACAAGTTTTACCTGTGGCGCAAACACTTTCATTCGGCACATATTCTTCGCCAGGGATGTCTGACGGGTCCAAAGCAGCCATACTCCAGCACCATTCCCCATCATGGGGGACCTGGATCAGTGCATATTTGTCTTTGATTGGTGGTAAGGAAGAAACCTCAGTGCATATAAGTTTCCCACACAGTATATTCTCATCCGAACACTTCTCATATGTTTTTGGAGAATGTGAGGAAATGCCACAGTTTCCGAACCGGTCCCCTTTGACATTCAGAGAGGTATAGCATTCATTTGGAGCAGCCCTTGATTTATGCCCCCAAAGATTTCTGCACATTTCAGTAGGGTCTGCGCATTGACCCTGAATGCAAAAAAAAGAAACATGACATGCTGATCCATCCATCACAGTCCTGTTTTCAGGGCACATTGCAGAGGTTCCATTACAGTATTCTGGGAGGTCACAGGATCCTTTAGCACGACGGCAAGTCTGTCCCATACTTCTAAATCGACACAGAGAACAGCAAGGCTCATTGCTACACTGTGCGTTATTCTTCAGTTGACAATTTTCATCACAGCAGTTGTTCTTTTCACAGTCACTGCCACAATCACACTGCTCCCCTTCCTCCACCACACCATTTCCACAGCGGACAGCTCTGCGCATGCGGCCTTGCTGCCTTTGGCTCCATGGCTTGTTAAATAGGCAGGTCCCTTTGTGGTCATGGAGGAAACGGTGGAAGTAGTCAGAGCTGCAGTTGCTGAAGCCACTTTCCTTAGTGATATTCTCATCCATGAGGCAAAAGTGCTTATCTTTACAATGACAGGTCGGGAGGTCATGCTGGATACCCAGGTTGTGCCCGAGTTCATGGACCATGAGCGCTGCAAAGAGGAGGACATCTTCATGATGGAAGGACTCGACGGCCGCAGCAAACCCGCGTGAGCAGGCTCCGTCCAGAAACGCCTGGCCTGCGTTCTCCCCAGGGTGATGACCGACGATCATGTGGGCCACATCGTGCCTGGCCCTGTCCAAGAGCTTCTCCTGTCTCCACTGGTTGAAATTCCTGAGCGCAACCTGCAGGTCCACTGGGACTTCGATCAGGTCTCCCTCGGTCCAAATTTCCATTCCGGCCAGCACCACCACTGTGTTTATTCCCCTAGTGAAGCTGTTGGCCAGAGCAATGATGTCCACTACTGCCCCCACGGTCACACTGACATTACTGCCCCACATGCGAAACCTCTGGTGATTGACCACAACAAACATCTCCACATACTTGGTGTGTGACCACAAGTAGGACGGCCCCTGTAGGTCAAGGTGGTTCCTGCTCCTTTCCTGCTGGCTGCCAACCCCTTGGCTGTCCTTGGAAAAGACATTGCAGGAGACTCGAGGTTGATGTGCCACGGTGTACAGGACATGTTCAAACCCTTTGGAGGAGAACATGGGCTCAATGCCATAGGATGTTTCCTCCGTGATCAGGACGCCCCGCAGGCCTGAGCAGTTGTTGACAGAAACAAAAGAACCTGGCACTCCTTCTATGTAGCCTTCATAGTGGCAGTCCCAGGACAGGAAAGGCATTTCTTGCCTCAGTGCGCCATTGTGGTAGCTGTAGACTGGAAAGTCATTCACAAAATAGTCTCTCTTTACCTCCAGTCGAACCAGCTGCTTCCGGCCCTGCATAAGCAGCCTGTAAGACACCTTTTCTCCCGGGTCTTCACTCGCCTTGCCTGGCAGTCTCTTCGGGATGACTTTTTCATAGGAAGTGTAGTATACTGATCCCATGTCACAGAATGTGCTTGGGAGAAAAACCGTTGCCAGGAGCAACATGGCCCCCAGCCTGGCGCACAGATGTTTTGGCACGATCCCCAGCTCTAAACTCTTCATCTAGGCAAGTTGGAAACGCTCCCCGGCCTCACAAAAAGCCGCGCTGGGGCTCTACACAGAAGAGAAGACAGACTGACTGTCTCACTGTGGCCATCTCTGCCATGACCCTCCTGAATCGGTTGATGCTGTGGGGGCTATGTGCTCAGCAGGACCGGCAGCTTTACCTGACATTCAGACCCATTCTTCTCCCCTGATCTATGCTGGGTGCATAAGTGGTGGTTACTTCCCACCTCTAAGAGATTAGGGTTTGGGCTGAGTTTTGTCCCAGAGTTTCTGCTCTCTCTGGTATCTTTCAGACAGACGGCTTCTGTTCTTGGTGATTTCCTCTTTCAAACCCAGCTCCAGTGCTCCATCGCCAAGGTTCTTTTGAGAAGATGGAGGGATGTGGAAAGGACTGTTGAGTCTATAATGCAGGATGGTCTCTGGAGAGGGGACATAAAATCTCCACAGCTTCCTCAACAGGGCCACACGGAACACCCCTCCCCCATATCTTCCCAGCTTCCCTGTTGTCCGTTGCTCAGCTTACTCCAAATGTTCCAGACCAGGTAGCTGTGAGATGCCTTTGGTGAGAACAGACTATTACCTGTATCCTGTCTTCTGAAGCTCTTGGTTTGTGGCACAGGAGCATCCTAACCCAGAGTGATCTTTTCCACTCTGAGAGGCAGGCATGAGGTAGATGTATATCTGCATCTCCCAGACCAGTCTGTTAGATCCAGCCAGGGAGGTGATGACCTTAGCTGTGAGTGTGACAACACAGATGTGATAAGGATGGTAGCCCTTGGGGAAAGAACAGTAGTCATTCTTTATTTTTTTGGTATGGAACTCTATATAGAGACCAGGGTGGCCTTGATTTCACAGAGTGAAATGTGTCTGCCTCTGCCTGCCAAGAGCTGGAATTAAAGGCTTGTGCCACCACATCCAGCTGACAGTAGTTTGCCTGCCCGGATATCTAAAGTGGACTTCAGAAGCCTCACTGGTAGACTAATTCTCATTTTCTGGTCAAAACATTTACCTGTGTTCTTGTCTCCCATTTCACTGAAAAACTTAGAAGCAGCTGGGGGCTGATGAGATTGCTCAGTGGGTCTAAAGGCACTTGCTACCCGACTGTGCAAGCCTGATGACCTGAGTTAGATCTGAAGAACCCACACCAACAGTGGAAAGAGATAAATGACCCCACAAATTTACCTTCTGAGCTATAGTGGCCTGTGGCCAGCAGACCCCCCCATGCACACACACACTCAGACATGAGTAATCAAGAATATTAACAGAAAAGATTACTGCTGTTTGTAGCCCGAGATAAATCTACCTGATTTGAATTTCCTCCTATGTAGGGGTGGCTTGTCATGGTCCTCATGTACAGGCAGTTCATTCATTTGAATGTAAGTTTGTTTTCATCTCGGTTTGCCATAAACTGCACCTCGCTAACTGTCCCTTTCTCATTTACATCTGTGATGTGTTTGTCACATTGCCTTGATATCCTTTCATGAAAGAATATCCTTATTTCCCTTCAGCCCACATCACTCTGTAGTCATCATCCAAATCTTGCCTCTGTTTATAGTAATGGGATGCTGAGTCTCTGAAAAGTATAACATATTTGCTGTCTTTATTCTTTCTCACCTGAGGTCTTGCTTTGGTTCTAGAAATCAAATTAAGGCCTGGCCATATTAGCTAAGTGCTCTACCACTGAACTAGGACCCCAGCCATTAATAGTAAAATTGTGAAATACAGCTTTGCAGAGGCCACTGTCACCTGTAGGCAATTGCTGTCCCATGGTCAACCTCATTGTGTTCTCTGAAATCACAGCCCTTGCCAAACCCTTCCAAGCTGTTTGCAGATAAAGTTCCAAAGTCAGCATAAGACTTTCATGAGCTGAGCACTGGTGATAAAGGGTTTGATCATAAGCATTCCTTCTTTCACAGAATTATTCTAAGATTCATATGTCAGGTGATCATACTGGCAGCAATTTCATTTATGGGGAGAAACTTAATGGTGAAAACTTCACCCTGCAGCACTCTGTCCTGAGGTCTTGTCTACAGCAAACACTGGATTGAGCACAAATGGTTCCTAGTGTTTGTTTGTTTGTTTCTTTGTTTGTTTTGTACTACCAAGACTGCATGGTTGGATGGCAAGTGAGAAGTCTGTGGAATGTGAAACATGTCCTGAACACCATGGAAGCCATGAAGTACTTTGGGTCCAGGAATGTCAAGACCAGCAGGAAGCCCGCCATTGCCTGTCATTGACAGGTGCTTTTGGCTGTGTACGACTTGACCAGCAGACCTTTCCCTCCATCACTCAGAGAGGCACCTCTTCCCCATCTGCTCCCAGTCTCCTGTGACTTTAGTGTTCTCACTGTAGTTCTTTGAGTTCCCGGTTTTCCACATCCTCCAAGTCCAGTTGGACTGCAGACTTAAGTTTATGATGCTGAATAAAAGCTAACAGCCATTTAAGAAATGTAAGATATGGCACAGTAACTGAAAAGTTCATTTTAAAAATTGATATTTTTATTTAAAAAAATTTTTTTTTATTTATTTCTGTATGTGTATGAATGTACTGTCTGCATGCAAGTTTGTGCACCCGTGTCGTGCAATGCCGTGGAGGTCAGAACAGGTCGGATTCCCCTGGAACTGGAGTTCTCCTGGAATTGGAGTTTCAGATGGTTTTCGGCCGCCATGTGGGTGCTGGGAATCGAACCCGGGTCCTCTGTAAGAGCGGTCAGCGCTCTTAACCACTAGGCCATCTCTCCAGCCCCAAAATTGATATTTTTAAAAGAAGAGTTAAGCTGCACATGGCATTACTCTAGTAATCCACCATTCTCTGCCGGAGCCTGAGATAGGAGTATCATGGGTTATAGGACTATTTGGGATAACCTGCAAGGCCCTGTCTCAAAACACAACAAGCAGTATAGTCCCAATTTTGCATGAGCGATTGGTGCCTTGAGGTACAGTTTGTTGTAATCTCACATTTTGCATTTGTTCCTTGTGTATTGTAGAACATATCTAATGAAATTTTTTTTGTCTTTTTGAGACAGGGTCTCCCTGGAGCTCTGGCTGCTCTGGAGCTCACTATGTAGACCAGGCTGGCCTTGAAGTCATAGAGATCCACCTGCCTCTGCCTCCTGAGTGCTGGGATTAAAGGTATGCACCACCAAAAAATAAATAAATAAATAAATAAATAAATANGTTTGTTTAGTTTTTGAGACAGGTGTCCCTATAGCCCTAGATAGCCTGG
This sequence comes from Rhizomys pruinosus, assembly GCA_009823505.1. Classification (NCBI taxonomy): domain Eukaryota; kingdom Metazoa; phylum Chordata; class Mammalia; order Rodentia; family Spalacidae; genus Rhizomys; species Rhizomys pruinosus. The sequence continues at coordinate 1,224,192 of VZQC01001459.1, forward strand.
AACTCTCTATGTAGACAAGGAAGGCTGCACTTGATCTCACAGAAACATGCTTACTTCTGCCTCCTGAGTGCTGAAAAAAAAGGCTTGTGCCACCACATCCAGCTGACAGTAGTCATTCTTTTTTTTTAATTTTATTTATTTTTTATGTGTATGAATGTACTGTCTACATGTAGGTTTGTGCAATGCTGCGGAGGTCAGAAGAGGGTGTTGGACTCCCCTGGAACTAGAGTAAAAGACGGTTCTCAGCCACCATTTGGGTGCTGGGGATCGAATCTGGGTCCTCTGCAAGAGCAGTTGGCACTCTTAACTGCTAGGCCATCTCTCCAGTACCCGACAGTAGTTATTCTTAACACCATCAAAAGTCAGTCTATGCTGGGCGTGGTGGCACATGCATTTAATCCTAGCACTTGGGAGGCAGAGGCAGGCAGATCTTTGTGAGTTCAAGGCCGGTCTGGTCTACAGAGTGAGTTCCAGGACAGCTGGGGCTACAGGGAGACCCTGTCTCAAAAAGACAAAAAAAAAAGAGTCAGTTTATTAAAGTCTGTGCAAACTCTGGCCACAAGTGGATATGGAAAGTGCTGATCAGTAACTATCTGTCAGGTGTAGTTATTATGGGTCTCAGTGGTTGGCTCCTCTTGAACCACACTTTCTTAGGGGTGCCCCTGAGACACTGATACCTTAGGGTTGTATGTGGATTGGATTTGTTGGTTTATGTGGCAGTGTTTCACTATGTATCCCAGGCTAATCTCATACTTTCAAATCTCCTCCTTTTAGGTCCAGGTCAGAAAGAAGTTAATCAAAAGGAAAGGGTTAACCATGCAGGAGCAACTCTCTAGTTGAAGCAGATCTGGTTCCCATAGTTACTCCCTCCCACCTTGAGTTATTAGTTCCCAGAGCTACCTGAGGTCAGGATGAACTTTCCCAGCCCCTTAGGAGTGCTTCTCATCCCCTAAGGAGCCCATTACTCTCCAAGGGACTTCAGGCTGCTAAACACAACCATTGTTTCAAACAAAGGGGTGCAGAACAGGTGGACTGATCCAATGGAAGGCTGCCTGGTCTGTCACCACCAAGACCCCACCAATCAGCTTAAAGGTCACCACTGCTTGCATTGTGTTTCTATAGCCTTGCAATTGTGCATGTCTGATGTCACTAAATTCCTCTAGTTTGTGGCTTTGGCTTTCAAAGCTCTCTGTAACAGACAGTTGGGGTTGCACTCATCCCTGCGTGGAATGGGTTGCATCCCTGACACATCAACAATTGGTTCCCTTGATGTGTCAGTTTTCTTAATTGGGTTCTGGTGCACCAGCAAATTAAATAAATTTCATGTTAATCTGTGGCCCCTTGGTTAATTTTGTGAGTGTGACAGTTTGAGTCCAACGCTCCCTGTTGCTCAGATTACAGTGTGGGCCACCGTGACTATTGAGATTATTTCTGTAGAAGGCTGTGTCTTCTGTCTCCTCTTGTTAGAGTATAATCTCCAAGTTTTCACTGAGCATTTCTGCTCATTTGCACCCCGACCCTCTCACTCCCATGTTAGAAGACAATTATAATTAGTCTAACAATAGTTATCTTTAAAGAATATATGACATCTGGGTATGCGATTTTCAGTGTGTTCTTTTTTTAACAAAGATTATTTATTTTTGTGCATATGTTTGAATTTTAGATGCACCAGGTACATGCCAGAGCCCTAGGAGGCCAGAAGAAGGTGTCAGATCACCTGAAAGTAGAGTTCCTGGTGGTTTTCAGCTCCATGTGTGTGCTGGGAACAGAACCTGGGTCTTTCAAGTAAACACTCAGTAAGTACATAAACTCACACAGACACACACATACACATAAAGAAAAAAAATAAAGTGGCTGGTTGTGGTGGTGCATGCCTTTAATCCCAGAACTCAGGAGGCAGAGGCAGGCTAATTTCTGTGTTTGTGGCCAGCCTGGTCTACATAGGGAGTTCCAGGACAGCTGGGGGTGCAAGGAGACCCTGTCTCAAAAAGACAAAAAAAAAAAAAAAAAAAAAAAAGAAGAAAGAAAAAGAAAAAAAGAAAGTGTAAAATGTTTTGCTTACATGTGTGTTAAGTACAATTGTGAGTCCAATGCCGTGGATCCTGATGAGGAGGACAGTGGTCATCCTCTGTGTGGGTGCTGAACCCAGGGCTCCACAGGAGCAGCCAATGCCCTTACCCCCTTTCCAGGTCAGAATTAAAAAAAATAGATTTTTATATCATTATGGAATACATTATATCAATTCCAGATATGTATACAATATATTCAAATATTACTCATTTTCCTATGTTGAGACTCTCATACTTTTCTGGTTATTTTGAAGTGTGTTAGATTGTTTTAAGCAAAAGTTTCTCTGCTTTGCTACAGAAAAACTAGAATTCATCTTTATATTTTTCTGCCACTTCTTGACCTGTTTCCATTTTTCCCTTACCTTCCCAGTCTCTAGTAACCATCAACCCATTTTTTTTTTTTTTTGGTCTTTTACCAGGCTGGCCTTGAACTCACAAAGATCCACCTGCCTCTGCCTCCTGAATGCTAGGATTAAAGGCATGCACCACCACGCCTGGCTAACCCATTCTTTTTCTTTGAGATGATCACCCTTTTTTATTTTCTGAGCTAGTTCCAGTCAACTTGTTAGAAATGAGAATAGGGGCCGGGCTTGGTGGCGCATGCCTTTAATCCTAGCACTTGGGAGGCAGAGGCAGGCGGATCTTTGCGAGTTCAAGGCCAGCCTGGTCTACAGAGTGAGTTCCAGGATAGCTGGAGCTACAGGGAGACCCTGTCTTGAAAAGACCAAAAAAAAATAAAAAATAAAAAAGAAATGAGAATAGGTTGATTGCATTATGAAGACTCCTGTAGTAAACACAGGAGGCAGGAATGTTTCTGGTATAATGATTTTGTTCCCTTTGGAAATACAACCAGTAGCGGCATTGCTAGCAACTGTCTTTTGAGGTTTTTGTGGGTTTTTTTCTGAGGCATTCCTTCATGTGTTCTGTGATAGCTGTGCTAATTTGCATTCTCATCAAAAGTATATGAGAGTTCTCCTTGTCTCCTCATTAGCTCTAGTTTTGCCTTTTTTTTTTTTTTTTTTTATTGTCTTCTTGAGACAGGGTCTATAGACCAGGCTGGCTTTGAACTCACAGAGATCCATCTGCCCCTGCCTCCTGAGTGCTGGAATTAAAGGCGTGTGCCACCATGCCTGACTTGTTTTTGCTTTTTTAATGCTAGCCAATCAAAGTGAAAAGGTGTCTCCTGTGGCTTTAATTTTCATTTACCCAGTGATTGCTGAGTTTGAGCATTGTTTCATGGACTTGTTCAACATTAATTTTTTTCGGTCTTTTTTTCTGAGACGGGATCTCCCTTTAGTTCCAGCTGGCCTGGAACTCACTATGTAGACCAGGCTGGGCTTGAACTCACAGAGATCCACCTGCCTCTGCCTGCTGGGATTAAAGGTGTGCACCACCACACCTGACTGAACATTAATTTTTTTTTACTTCATATTTATTTTTGAGGCAGGATCTCAGGATGAAGCTCAAGTTGGCTTGGAAAACACTATGTAGACCCTTTTTTCTAGTTAGAAACCCTCCTGCTCTGGCCTCCAAGGAGTGGGATTTCAGGGATATGCCGATACCCTGGCCCATTTGCATGTGTGCTCATCCCTCTCCCCTTCTCTCTATCCTCATTCCTCCACACATATGGGGAATGAAACCTAGTGTTTTGTGCATGCTATGCAAACACTGCCACAGAGATAAATACTTAGCCTCTGTATGTCTTCCTTGGAGAAATGTCAATTGAATTGAATTACTTATCTCTTTTAAAATTGGATTTTGTTTTGGTTTTTAGGTGTTTGGCTTGGTGTGTTTCTCATCTGTTCTCAATATTAACCACTTATCAGATATATAGTTTACATTTTCTCTGGCTCTGTAGGCTGTATCTTGCCTCTGTGGATAATTTCTTTTGCTGTGCAGAAGCGCTTTATCTTCATATAATCTGATCTGTTGACTTGCCTGTGCTCTGGGCTCCTAAGAAAACACAGCCTAAAAACAAAAACAAAAACAAAACAAAAAACCAAAAAAAAAAACCCAAACCAAAACAAACAAACAAACAAAAACACAGCCTATATCAATGTCTTGGGATATTTTACATGTTCCTATGGTGTCTTCACAGCTTCAGGGTTTACATTTAGGCCTCTTTGTTTTATTTTATCTTTTTGGGTTTTTGTTTTTGGTCTTTTTTTCTTTTTCTTTTTTGAGATAGGATCTCCCTTTAGTCCCAGCTGGCCTGGAACTCACTATGTAGACCAGGTTGGCTTTGAAATCACAGAGATCCACCTGCCTCTGCTTCCAGAGTGCTGGAATTAAAGGCATGTACCACCACACCTGGTTATTTTATCTTATTTTAAATTTTTTGATACAGGATCTCATGTATCCCGTATCCTAGGCTAGACTAGAACTGGCTATGAATTTCCTGCCTCTGCCTCCCAAGTACTGGGATTACAGGCCTGTACCACAATGACTAACTTATGTGGTGCTGGGAATCAAATCCAGGACTTTGTGCCTGCTAGGCAAACACTCTACCAACTGAGCTCCATCCTCAGCCCCATTTGGGCCTTTGATTCAGTTTGAATTGATTTTTTTATATCAATTGATTTTTTAGAGGAAATAAACTGTTTTGATTCTTTCACATATGTTTATCCAGTTTTCCCAGCAATATTTGTTAATGGGACCTTTTTTCCTCACTTGGAACCTTTGTCAAAATCATTCGGATGGGCTGTACTCTAGTAACTGTCCAGCCTGCTGCCCCTTGAAGTAAGCCAACTAAACCTGTAAATCTGCTGGAGCCCCGGCTGTCCTGGAACTCACAGTGTAGACCAAACTAGCCTTGAACTCACAGAGCTCCACTTGCCTCTGCCTCCTGAGTGTAGAGAGTAAAGAGGTGCACCACCATGCCCTGCGGCTTCTCTATATTCTGCAACCAAGGAGTGTGGTACCTTCAGCAATACAGTCTTACCATCCAGTTCTGATGAGTAACTGTGATACTTTGAGTGAAAAAGTCCCCAAAGGCTCAAGTATTTGAATACTTGTTCCTCATTCAGTGCTGCTGTTTGGGGGAGGTCATGGAATCTTTAGGAAGTACCAATTGATGGATCAAGGACATCTTTGGAGGCAGGCTTTGTATTCATAACCTGGCTCTGCTTCTAGCTTGCTCTCTCTGTTTTGTATTTATGATTGAAAATGTGATCTTAAAGATTGCAGATTCCTGTAATGCCACCTGCTGCCACATCCCACTTGCCTTTAAAGGTCTCTCCTTCTGGAACTGTAAGCCAAAATAAATGTTCTTCCTTAAATTGCTTTTGATCATGGTGTTTGTTTGTTGGTTTGTTTTTTGTGTTTTGTTTTGTTCGGTCTTTTTGAGACAGGGTTTCCCTATAGCCCCCTATGGCCTGGAACTCACTATGTAGACCAGGCTGGCCTTGAACTCACAGAAATCCGCCTGCCTCTGCCTTTTGAGTGCTGGGATTAAAGTCACCACACCCAGGTGCTGATCATGGTATTTTACAACAACAGAAAAATAACTAATACATTACTCAGTAGCAATAGCCATAACCTGTATAGTTTTGAGACCTACTGAGAACTTCCTGGTCAGTAACTCCTAGGGAGGTATCCCCCACCTGGCACTGGGAGTTATACCCAGGACTTTTTCAGTGCTGGGATGGAACTCAGGCTCTCTACAGACTAGGTAATCACTCTACCAACTGAGCTACATCTCCAGCTTGCTATTTTGATGACTATGACAGTTGGGTATTATGGTGTGAGTTGGGTATTGTGACTACTTTCTTTTTGTTGTTGTTGCTGCTGCTCAGTATTGTTATTGCATTTCCTGGATTTTTTTGTATGTGTGGTTGGCAGTCCACCATCCAGAGTTTCCTTTTTTTTTTTTTTTTTTTTAATGTTTTAAAAGAATTTTATAATGTTTGAATATACTGTCCTACTGTAGGTATGTTGTGTATGCCGCAGAGGTCAGAAGAGGGTGTCTTATTCCCTTGGAACTGGAGTAAAGACAGTTTCTTAAGCTGCCATGTGGGTGCTGGGAAGCAAACCAGGTCTCACTGCAAGAGCAGTCGTGCTCTTAACCACTGAGCCATCTCTCCACCCTGGGTTCCTTTTGTTTTTTTTTTTTTTTTTTTTCCTTTTTTGAGACAAGGGTTTCCCTGTAGCCCCAGATGTCCTGGAACGCACTCTGTAGAACCGCGTGGACGTGAACTCACAAAGATCCCCTGCCTCTGCCTCCCAAATGCTAGGATTAAGGCAATTGCCACCATGCCCAGCTGTTTCCCTTTTTTAATTCTACAAACAATGAGAGGTATAGGCATTTAAATGACATTGATCATCATGACAAGTTACTCTGTGGGGCACAGATACAAAATATTTTAGATGGATATATTAGTCCTAGGGAAACTAGGCTTTTTTTTTGTTTTCCTTTCTGTATTGTATTTTATTTTTTGTGTAGAAATGTCCTGTCTGCAGGAGTTTGTGCGCCCATGTGGTGAAATGCCTCAGAGGTCAAAAGAAGACATCAGATCCCCTGGAGTTAAAGACAGTTCCTCACATACACCATGGGGGGGGCATGTGGGTGCTGGGGATCGAACCCAGGTCCCTCTGCAAGACAGCCGTGCTCTTAACTGCTAGGGCCATCTCTCCCAGCCCCCCAAGTGCTTTCGTTATACTGTTTCTCTTAGTACTAGAGGTTTTTTTTTTTTCATATGTATTTTATTTAGTTATTTAGTTTTATTTATTTATTTATTTATTTATGTTATGTATATAATGTACTGTCTGGCATGTAGGTTTTGTGCACCATGTCGTGCAATGCCGCGCAGGTCAGAAGAGGGCATCTGATTCCTCTGGATCTGGAGTTTTCCTGGAACTGAGTTCTCCTGTATTTGGAGTTACAGACAGTTTTCTTGGCCGCCATGTGGGTACTGGGATTGAACCGGTGTCCTCTGCAAGAGCATAGGTGCTCTTACTGCTAGGCCATCTCTTCAAACCCATCACGAGAGGTTTTTTTTTTTCACACAAACTTTTTTTTTTTTTTTTTATTTTTTTTTTTTTTTTTAAACAGAAATGCTCTTTTATTTTTTTTTTATTATTTATATTTATTTTTAGGTGTATGAAGGTAGTGTCTGCATGCAGGTCTGGTGCACCATGTCGTGCAATCCGCGGAGGTCAAGGAAGAGGGTCTCGGATTCCCCGGAACGGGAGTTCTCCTGGAATTGGAGTTACAGACGGTTTTGTTTTAAAGCCGCCATGTGGGGGCTGGGGATCGACCCGGGTCCTCTGCAAGAGCGTCGGGCCTCTTGAACCGCTAGGTATCTCTCCAGCCCCGGTTTTCACCTTTAATACCAGCCATAAGGTTAATTCCGCCAAGGGAGGGGCTAATAGCCAGTAGATTTGGGGGTAACTTGGGCTGCACCAGCTGCACATGATCTCAGGGCAGGTGTGGAGTAGTGATGAGTCTTGCTTGACTCATTGAGAACAATATATTTTCTTTCCAGTGGCCTTTGGGTAATGGCTCGGTCTAGTTGAGATTTCAGAGGACCTAGACTTTTGTCCCATTGCAAGTGTGGTCGCTATTCCGTTTTAAAAATTTTTGATCTATTTATTTAGTTTAGTATATGAATGTACGGTGTGGCAATGTAGGTTTGTGCACCCATGGCGTGCATGCTGCTGAGGGCAAAAGAGGGTGTCGGATTCCCGCGGAACTGGAGTTCTCCTTGGATTGGAGTTACAGATGGTTCTCAGCTGCCATGTGGGTGCTAAGGGATCAACCCAGGTCCCTGCAAGAGCAGTCGGCACTTTATCCAATAGGCATCTCTCCAGCTCATCTCTATGATGTCCCTTTGTATGTTCACACCAGTATTCAGCAGCCGGGTCGCTTAAATTCCCACTTGGTGGTGTACTTCAACTTGTAGGCAAATACCTTTGTTTTGGGGGGCCACTAACCCCTGGCCAACACTCCTGGGCAGAATGACCCATTGCTGGTACCAAGCTTTTGTTTCCTATTAACCAGTTCTTAAACTATAAGCGTTAATTTAAAGATGTTACAATAACGTCTACTCTGAATAAATCTTCTTTCCAGTTTCTTATTGCCCATAAGTTAAAGAGAGTGGCTACATATGCTCCATGAGACATTATTACCATAGTAGTTGGCTCTTTTGTAGTTAAGTGACACTTCCATTACCATCATGATTTGTTTCTTTTTCTATAAAAAGGAGAGGTAGAAAAAGTTTTTTTTTTTAATCAAACTTAGCAACACCTGAAAGTAAACTTCATTAGGACCCATTATAAACAGTCAACCTCAATATTATTCATAGAGATGTTCAGTGTCTGTGGCTCAGGAAATCTGAAGTTATTTTTCCTCTTGATGTTTAGATGGGACAGCTTCTCTGCTGGGATTTCTCTTGGTCCATCCTGTACAGTCAAAGTCATACCTTTTTTCAGGCATTTAAGTTGGGGATTGTTTGACCTGTGGGAACATGCAATCTTTTCCCATAGTTAGGTGTGCTGGATATTTAGTGTCAACTTGACACACTCTGGGTTGAGGGAGCCTCAATTGGAGAATTGGCTCCATTGGATCCCTGTGGCCATGTCTATGTTTTTTCTTGATGTGAGCAGTGTGGAGGCCCAGCCCACTATGTGGTGCCATCCTGGGCAGGTTTGTTTGTGTACACATATAAAAGAAGGCAGGCTGGGCATGACCAGGGAGAGCAAGCCAGTGAACAGCATTCTTCCATGGCCTGTGCTTCAGCTCCTGCCTCCAGTTTCTGCTCTGAGTTCCTGCCCTGGGCTCCCTGATGATGAACTGTGACCCAGGAGATGAGATATAAACCCTTCCTCCTTCTCCAGTTGGGTGTTGGTCAGAGTGTTTTGTCACAGCAAATGGAAGACAAACTAAATGAACAGTTAGCTTTAGGATTTCAAAATTGAAAATTTATCAAAGCTGTGCATGGTGACGCACGCTTTAATCCTAGCAATTGCGAGGCCAGAGGCAGGCCGATCTTTTTGTTGAGTTCAAGGCCATCCTGGTCTACAGAGAAATTCCAGGACAGCTGGGGCTACAGGGAGACCCATGTCCTCAAAAGACCAGAAAAATAAAAAAAAGCAAATTTATAATCAAAGGTTTGGAATAAAGAATCTCTATTTGATTGTTTCCCAGAGGGAGTACTCAACCTCCTATACCATTTTTTTTTTTTTTAATTTTTATATTTGGACATATAGATGTCTAAAAGGCAGTGTATTACACATACCTATAGACAGGAGACAAGGTGGAAAGGTCCGTAAGTCTATTTAAACAGCCCTATGTTTCCTATATATTTTAGGCAAAAGAAATGTCACAGGTAAGTTACGGTAGAAATCAGGAAAACAGTTGTGTACAATTAATCCAAAGTGGTTAATATGGAAATCTATACAATTAGAAGTAAAACAAATTTTTTTTAATTTATTTATTTCTTTATGTGTCTCAATGTTATTATCCTGCATGCATGCAGTTTGGTGCACCCGTGTCGGCAATGCCCGCGGAGTCCAGAAGAGGGTGTTGGATTCCCCCGTGGAACTGGGTTTTCCCCTGGAATTGGAGTGTCAGACGGTTCTTCTGCCGCCATGTGGGTGCGGGGGATCGAACCGGGTCCTCGGTAAGAGCGGTTGGTGCTTTAAACCGCTAGGCCATCTCTCCAGCCCGTAAAAACAAATTTTTAATCACAGATTTGGTATATCCAGATAGTGGTTACATGCGCCTTCTAAGCTATATGTCACTCAGTCCTGTTAGGGGAGTGTTTGCTGGAAACTTCTCCTGGTAATCTGGCACCCTCACAAGTGGGCCAGAATGGGCACTTGCACACACAGCCCGCCTGAGTGGCTATTGTCCCTCTCAGGTCCTAGCCTGGGAAGCAGGATGCTTCCCCATCAGCACCATGCTATTCCACCTCCTGTGAGCTGGTACTCTCCAACGGAATTCCAGGCGCACAATCGCCTACACACAGTCCACAATCCACGCCACTGAATGGGTGAACCTGATGAGTCCTCCATCAACGCCCACCTAGCTTACTAGGTTAATGATCTGATTGATCCCCAGATAACCCACAAGCATTTGACATCTACAACAGGCAGTGCCCTATTGCCACTCCTGGAACCTGAGACTGATGCTTGATCAGCACTCCTCGTCTAGTTCCACCAGCATAGACTCACCACTCACACCAGTTATCATGCTGATGGCACTGATACTGCACTTCACAGGCTGGCACTGGATTTGTTGGTCCGGTCCTGGCCCCCAGGGGGTCTGCTGACCAGCTTGTTGACTAAGCGCTTATCTTGCTGGAACATCTTGTTACCCTCCTTCCAAGAAGGCCTGACCCACCCAGGCCAGAGAACCACCTGTGCCTGGGGCATGAACCTCTGACCTTGTTTTTTTCACTTGTGCTGTAATCCTGTATATAAGGCCCCCTGAATCTTCAATAAACTGGCATCTTGCATCCCCTCAGCACAGATGACCTGCTGTCTTACTTCCAATTCTCAGCCCCTTTGGTAATGCAGTAGCGCAGGTGCTACAAGTGTAGGTCCCACTGAGATTGGGAAAGAAGGGAAGACTCCTGAAGGTTCTCCCGAGAAGGCTGGCCAGCACTTCAGATAAGGTAAGGAGCAGGCATATTGAAAATGGGTGCTGCTAGTTCTCATTCTCTTTGGTGGAGCAACTGGTTGAACTCAAAGAAACAAGGCACAGGAAGTAAACATAAGACAGCTAAAGATTTTCATAAAAACTTACAAAAAAAGTAGTCCCTGATTCCCTGTAAAAAAAGAGGGACCTGATAGTATCCTGGCAATGACCCTGCAAATGGCAACACCAATGTAGGTCATGGAGACCAGTTTGGCAAGCTAAGAAGCCTCTGCAAGATGGAAATCAACAGTTTCAAGGTAAGCTATTTTCCAGGAGGAATTGTTTTGTGATATATGACGGGTATTTGTTGACTGTGTGCTGTGGTTTACTGTGGCTGTTGTGTTTCAAGTTGTGGCCTGGAGAAAGTTTAGCATCTCCAAATCAGTGAAGTCATGGACTAAGGATGGACACAAAGGGAATTCTCCGATGAACTTTGCTGATGAGCCGTGGATTTCGCTGATGGAGATTTGGCCTGTGTGCCAGAGACCTTTTCTCTGATAGACTTTGGGAAGCTTGCATTCTCTTGTGGGTTTTCACCCACTCGGCAGGACATGCTTATGCAGCCTGTGGGTGCTGTTTTTGGCTTCCCTGGATGGGGGCATCTGTTGCTTCCCCAGCCTTCCCAAGTGGCTGGTATTCAGAGAAATTGTGAGAGGAGCCTTCCTCTCCCATCCATTTGCTAGAGGTTTTGAAATGTGCTTGAAACCTGCCCTACAGCCTGGGCTCCTGGCGTCCCCGCCGTCGGGCCACAGTTCAGGTGGTTAAGGTCACAGAGGCTGGAAGAACAGGCATGCCCTGGAGCATTTTGCAGCAAGCATTCCATAGAGGTGGTCCTAGAGGCCAGTCTTCTATGATGCAAATTGAACTTGTAAATTCCAGGCTTGGTGGTGCCTGCCTTTAATACCAATGGACATCTGGAGTTTTCAGGGCCGGCTAGTCTACAGAGTGACCTCCCGGCGGCTCTGTCTATAAGAAAGCCCTGCCTTGAAAAAGACTAAAGGCAGAATATAAAGCTGGTACATTTTTCAGTTTGTAGCAGTTTATAGTACTCTGGTTAATCTAGTCCAAAGTTCTGTGCCCTCTCCTGCTCAGGAAACAGTGGATGGCTGGTGGGGGAATGGCTGGCTTTGCAGTATTCTGTGTTTCACTGTGAAGCATAAAGTCTCAGGCAAGAGTCCAGGGCAGTGTTCATTGTGTGTTAAAAGGGCAGCTTTGATTCCAATCCTCGGGAGATGGACTGTGGACCTCCACCCTCCCAAGTTGTATAGACGGGCTGTGGACCGCCACCCTACCAAGTTGTATCAATTAAGTAATTTGAATCCATCTCAGCATGTTTAACTCAAAGTCTAGGAGAAGTTACAGGCCTTGAAGTTCTAAAAAAACAACCTGCTCACAATAAATTGTCCCCCCCCTTTTTTTTAAGGAATCATTGGTAAAAGTCTCTTTAACAACGCAAATTGATATTTTGGTTCAAATGAGAAATTTTTTGAATAAACTGTTTTATGTTTCTTTAAGCCCATCGTCAGGTATGGGTATGTGTGAGTGAGTGACTCCTGCTTTTAATTCATTATAGTCCTACAGGTTTAAATCTATTTAGCTAACTATAAACAAAAATAAGTTTAATTCCTAGAAAATGTTTTTTTATACCCCTTAGTGTTAACACATTTTAATTGGGTTTATAGTATGCATGTTATTCAGTTTAATGATAGATTGTTAATTATAGTAGTAATTGTTTAATAGTTATAGTTTAATTGTGTTTTGATATATTTGAATAATTGATAAAACTTCAGTCTAATGGTAAATTGTTTATTGTTACTGCGATGTTTTTACATTGTTTAGTCATAGTACTTAATTTGATCATGAACAATAACAATGATAATATTGTTAATAATAATTATTAATGGTAATAATTGTTGTGATTATGAATAAATATTATTCTTCCAAAGTCCTTAAGAGCAAAACAAGATGGATCATGTCAAGACTACAAACAACTTTTGTCTGTCTACTTTTGGGAATCCGCAATCTTGAGATTTATAAATAATATAGGGGCAGTTAGGCTTAGCAGAGGGACAACTTAGGAGTAATTGACCAGAAAGGACAGGATAGGGAAAGAATAGTAAACTTTAGGTAGAGTTCATTGAAGGCAAGTGGTTGCAAATGGGCCGAAGAGGTGGCATATGGATCTCAGCTGTTTTAGGTATTACTAGGACATTTATTCGAATTATGTAAAAATAGCAGCTATGACAAATTATAAATGTTCATGTTTGTCATTGGACACAAACGATACTTGCTTTCCTTTCTTCTTACAGGTCAACCTAACAAATATTTCTTATGTATGTCGTAATGTATGTAATGTATGTATGGTGTGGTATGTATGTATGTCGCGCACACCGTTTGGATGGAGTGTGTGTTACTGTTTTCTAAGTATAATTATAATGTCAACAGCCATGATACAAGCAAAAACATTGCCTCTGAGTTTGAACGTGGCCTTCCTTCTCAAGATGCAAATTTATATTAAACAGGCAAAACATAATTCAATTTCATCAAAGTTTATGGGTTATCTAATAAAAATTTAAATATGGATCTACATTGCCACCTTCTGGTTAGGCCTTTCCACATCTAAAACAAAGATGCAACCGGTTTTCATTGTAATGAAAGTGTTAAGAAGTTTTTGGGTATGTGGGAATAAAAATAAAAGGTATACAAATTTAAAAATTAAAAAAAATTTGGAATGCCAAGTAAATATCCGTTGTGGAATTCGCGGCCGCCATGTTTTTCTTTGTAAATTTTGTTGCGTGCATACGGCTAACCTGCATTTTGTTGAGATGACCATTGGGTAGCTGGTGTTGATGCCTGCATTTCATTTGGGTGACAGTTGGTTTGGAAAAAGGCTCCTTTGCGGACCACTGACCTGGGAAGCTGGTGTGAATTCCTGTCCTGGACCGGGGAAGGTGGAAAGTTACGGCCAAGAGTGGGAAACGTGTCTCGTTGTCCCAGGCTAAGAACCCAAGTAGGAAGATACCTCCCCGGTCAGCCACAGTAGTGACCAACTGTCCTCTACGCATTGAGGCCAGTTCCCCACATGTCCACAAAGTGGGCACTATGTCCCCCTTCCCTTAGCAGAGGAGCTTCCTAAATCTCACACAAAAAGAAAAAAAAAATCAAATGGTATGATGGTAACAACTTCCCATGGGGCTATCTAGCAGTCTTTAATTAACTGATGGGCATAAGAACTGTAAAGAAAATTTTAGATATTGGAAAAATCTATTTGAAATGTAGATTTGAAAATCTATAGTGAAATTCCTAGATATTAAAAAGCTTGTAAAGCAGGTTTCAATGCCAGGCCTGGAGAAGGCAAGAACTTGGAAAAAGACAGTTATTATAATCCACCTTGTAAGTTTACAGTTTAAAAATGGGTAATACATGAACTAGTTGAGAATATAAAATGTTAATTGTTTATTTGTAATCTGTGTGACTTTCCAACAACGTTGGGGTAAGGTACACAACGGCTCTCTAGATTTTTCGGTGTCATACAGTCAATGATAATCAGTTTGTGTGAATTTGATGAAAAGTTACACCTTGTTCCTGTTTATGGGTGTGTGTAATACAACTTAGGCAATCTTATAAGTCAAACATAAAAATTTTAAAAACGAAAGGGGAGTGGGTATGATATTCCTTCTATATTCCAAACCTTTTTATAAATTTTTAATTTTTGAGGCCTTGAAACTAACAATGGGAAGGTATTTGTATGTTCCCATGGGGGATAAAAACACACCAACCAATCTAAATGCCTTAAAATGTACAACTTTTGGCTTGCAGGATGGACTGGGAAATACCAGCAGAGAGGGCTGACCCATCTGAAATTAAAGAAAGAGGAACCNTTGGTCTTTTTGAGACAGGGTCTCCCTGTAGCCCCAGCTGTCCTAGAACTCACTCTGCAGACCAGGGTGGCCTTGAACCCACAAACATCCACCTGCCTCTGCCTTCCAAGTGCTAGGATTAAAGGCATGTGCCACCACACCTGGCTTGACTATTTTTTTAGCTGCCATGTGGGTGCTGGGAATCAAACCCGGGTCCTCTGCAAAAGCAGTCGGTGCTCTTAATTGCTGAGCATCTCTCCAGCCCACATTTATTCTTCTACATGTGGAGACTGACACTATTTGTTAGAGACTGCCTTTTCCCCATGGAGTATCCTAGGCACTGTTGTGGAAACTTAACTGGCTATAGTGCTGATCTTTTATATTCTCTTAGTCTGTATATCTGTTTTGGGACATGGTGTATTGTCTACTTTGTGATAGTGATTGTATTTTTATTAGCATATATTTATTGTCCAAATAGGTTTCATTTTGCTGTTTTTGCAGGTACATATAATGTAGTTTGATGGAACTTATCCCGTTACCCTGGCTTGTGCCTGCCTCCCTCGTCACTGATCACTTTCCTCTTCATAAGTAGCCCCCGTAAACTTTCATGGCATGTTTACTTAAAATTCAAATCCTGGCAGGAGAGATGGCTCAGTGGTTAAGAGCACCAACTGCTCTTGCAGAGGACCCGGGTTCAATTCCCAGCACCAATATGACAGCTAAGAACCACCTTTAAGCCAGGCTTGGTGGTGAATGGCAGAGGCAGGCAGATCTCTGTGAGTTCAAGGCTATAAGGAGACCCAGTCTCAAAAAGACAGAAAAAAAAAATTTTATTCCACATGAGAGAAAACATGTAATACAGGTCTGAGTTTGGTTTATTTACTTAACACAATGATCTACAATTCCATCCATTTCCTGGCAGATGACATAATTTATTAATTTTTTTTTTCTGTTCAGACAGGTCTTTCTGTAGCCCCAGCTGGCCTGGAACTAACTGTGTAGATTAAGCTGGCCTTGATCTCACAGCAATCTGCCTGCCTCTGCCCTCTAAGAGCTAGGATTAAAGGCTTGGGCCACCAAGCCTGGCATGCTCTCGTTTGTTTTCTTTGATAATAGCTATTCTGAGAGGTATGAGAGGAAAACTCATTGTAAACTTTTTGTATTTCTAATTTTGTTTCAGACAGGGTCTTAGGTAGTCTAGGCTGGCTGTCCTCAAATGTTCTGTGGAGCCAAATATAACCTGAACTCCTGATTCTCCTACCTCCATCTCCTGGGACTGAGATTTACAAATGTAATCTGTATTGCCTAACAATCTCAGTGTTCTTTTGATTTGCATTTTCTTGGTAGGAGTAGGAACATTGAAGCTTTTTCATTTTTTTATCGGTAATTTGTACTTTGGGGGGGGCAGTTCTCAATGTGTAGATGTTCAGTTCCTTTGCCCAGTTTTTGATTGGTTTGTTTGATAGTGAGTGGTTTTTTTTTTTAGTTCTTTGTATATCCTGGCTGTTCGTCACTTGTTAGAAGAGCCAAAAAGGTTTTCTCCATCCCATCTATTTTCCCTTCACTCTGCTGTTATCTTTGTCATGAGATTTGTTGTTTGGTGACCTTTCGTTTGTCAGTTTTTCCATTTACCTCCTGGGACATTTGGGCCCTATTCAGAATGTCTGTGCCAACCAAGTGTGCCAACCAGTACCTGTGATACCAGCACTTGGAAGGCAAAGGCAGCAGGATTGCCCATGAGCTCAAAGGCAGCTAAGGTCTACTCAGTGAATTCTAGTCTAGGGTATTTGAGAGACTGAAAGGTTGGGGAAGAGGGAATGGAGGGGAGGGAAAGAGAGGAGAGGAGAGGATGGAGAAGAAGAGGATGGACTGGTGAGAGGGACAGGGAACAGGGAGAGGGAGAGGGAATGAGAGGGGGGTGAGGCCATCTTTCCCTGCGTCTCTGTCTTGAAGTGTTTCCCTAGTTTGTTGATTGTTGGTGGGTTGTTGTTTTTTTTAATTCTTTAGGGAAGGTTAGGTGGAGTTTTGTGTATGTTCCTATGTACCCATGTGGATTTTTTTATTTTTATTATTTATTTATTTATTATTTATTTATTTGAATATACTGTCTGCATATAGGTCTGTGCACCCATGTCGTGCAATGCCATGGAGGTCAGAAGAGGGTGTCAGATTCCCCTGGAACTGGAGTTCTCCTGGAATTGGAGTTACAGACGGTTCTCAGCCACCATGTGGGTGATGGGGATCGAACCCAGGTCCTCTGCAAAAGCAGTCGGTGCTCCTAACTGCTAGGCCATCTATCCAGCCCCAGCAATGTGCAGGTTTTCAGAGGCCAAAAGTTGACGTAAAGGGTTATCTTGTCTTTTTAACCACTTTTCTCATAATATTTATTTAATCATATGTGTGTGTGAGCACATGTGCATGAATGTGCATGCTCCAGCCCACACACACTTGTGCAAACTTGCCACAAAATGGTATGGAAGTCAGAGGAGAACTTTCAGGAGTTAGTTTTTTCCTTCTATCATATGGCTTGGCAGCAAGCACCTTTCCCTACTGAGCCATTTTACCAGCTCACCAGCTCCTTTAAAAAAAAAAAATCAGGAGCCAGGGACTGGAGAGACGTCTCAGCAATTAAGAGCACTGGCTGCTTTTGCAGAGAATCCAGGTTGGATTCCCAGCACCTACATGGTAGCTAACAACTTCTGTAATTCCAGTTCCAGGGAAATCCATGCCCTCTTCTGACCTCCTCCAGCATCGCATGACACAGGTGCACCTACCTATGTGCAGGCAATACACTCATAATAAAATAAAAATAATAAAACATATTTTAAAAAATCAGGAGCCAAGCATGGTGGCACATGCTTTAAATTCCAGCATTCAGAGTCAGAGACAGGCAGATATCTGTGAGTTCAAAGCCAGCTGATCTACATAGTGAATTCCAGGGCAGCCAGGACTACATAGTAAGACCTTGTCACAATCACAGAGAGCTGCCTAACTTTGCCTCTAGAGAGCTGGAAATAAATGTATAAGTTACCACACCTTGCTTCCTAGTTCGTTATTAAATGACTAAAAATGTGGTTTCAAAGTTAACTTCTTGTGTCTCTTGTGTCTTTTGTTTTTCCTCTAATGCATGAGTACTTTCAGAATTGAGATGCTGACATGTCCTATGAGTAAACATATTTCTTATTCTTTTTCAAAATTTCACTCAACAATGAATCCCAACAATTTGATGGCATATGTTCTAGTCTGTTTTCCATTGCTGTGACAAAACACTCTGACCGACACCAACTTGAGGAGGAAAGGGTTTATTCAGCTTACATCTCCTGGGTCACAGTTCATCATTCAGGGAGCCCAGGGCAGGAACTCAGGGCAGGAACCTGGAGGCAGGAGCTGAAGCACAGGCCATGGAGGAATGCTGTTCACTGGCTTGCTCTCCTGGTTCATGCCCAGCCTGCCTTGTTATACTGTACACAACCACCTGCCCAGGATGGCACTACTCATTGTGGACTGGGCTCTCCCACACTGTTCGACCATCAAGACAATACTCCACAGATGTGGCCACAGGCCCATCCAATGGAGCCAATTCTCCAATTGAGGCTCCCTCAACCCAGATGTGTCAAGTTGACACTAAAGCTATCCAGCACAATTGACCCCTTGTCAACTTGACACACAATACACATCACTATTAAACCACCACCTTTCCAGTTCTTATCCCCAAAGTATGATGTTAACATTAATCACAACCTAAGACAGTACAACCTTAAAAGCCCCACAGTCCTTAAAATGTCCAAACACTTAAAAGTTCANTGTTTTTTTTTTTTTTGTCTTTTTGAGACAGGGTTTCCCTGTAGCCCCAGCAGATGTCTGGCAACTCACTCTGTAGGAACCGGCTGGCCTTAACTCACAACTGATCCGCCTTGCCTCGCTATTCCCAAATGCTCGATTTTTAAATGCATGTGCCACCCTGCGGCTGTTCCCTTTTTTTAATTTCTACAAACAATGAGAGGTATAGGCATTTAAATAGAATTGATCATCATGACAAGTTACTCTTTTTGGCAAAGATTACAAATATTTAGATGGTATCTTCGTCTAGGAAACTAAGGCTTTCTTTCTTATTTAATTTATTTTTTGTTGTTATAATGTTCATGTCTGCAGGTAGGTTTGTGCAACCATGTAATGCAATACCTGAAGACGTCAGAAGAGGATGTCAAATACCCCTGGAACTGGAGTTAAAGGACAGTTCAGTTCTCATCCAACATGTGGGTGCTGGGGATGAACCAGGTCCTCTGCACGAGCAAAGCCGGTTTGTGCTCTAACTGCTAGGCCATCTCTCCGCCCCCTAAGGCTTTCTTTATACTGTTTTAGTCATGCGGGTTTTTTTTTTTTTAAACTATTTCTTTATTTATTTAATTTTATTTATTTATTTCTTTATTTTATGTATTATGAATACTGTCTGCATGTAGGTCTGTTGCACCCATGTCGTGCAATGCCGGGAGGTCAGAAGAGGGTGTTGGATTTCCCCTGGAAACGGAGTTCTCCTTGAATTGGAGTTTACAGACGGTTCTTGGCCCCATGTGGGTGACTGGGGATGAAACCGGGTCCTCTGCAAGAGCATAGGTGCTCTTAATGCTAGGCCACTTCTTCAGCCCCAGTCAGCTAGAGGTTTTCACCTTTTTTTTTTTTTTTTTTTTTTTTTTTTTTTTTTAAACAAAATTTTTTTTTTTCTTTTTTCTTTTATTTTTTTTTTATTATTTATTTATTTTTGTATGTGTATGAATGTAGTGTCTGCATGCAGGTCTGTGCACCCATGTCGTGCAATGCCGCGGAGGTCAGAAGAGGGTCTCGGATTCCCCTGGAACTGGAGTTCTCCTGGAATTGGAGTTACAGACGGTTTTAGCCGCCATGTGGGTGCTGGGGATCGAACCCGGGTCCTCTGCAAGAGCGTCGGTGCTCTTAACCGCTAGGCTATCTCTCCAGCCCCGGTTTTTCACCTTTAATACCAGCCATATGTTATTCCTCCAAGGGAGTGGGCTAATAGCCAGTTAGATTTGGGGTAACTTTGGCTGCCACCAGCTGCACAGGATCTTCCAGGCAGGTGTGGAGTAGTAATGAGTCTTGCTTGACTCATTGAGAACAATATATTTTCTTTCCAGTGGCCTTTGGTAATGCTCTTTGGCATTTCAGAGACCTACTGTCCACTTGCAAGTGTGGTCTCTATGTCCTTTTTAAAAATTTTTTATCTATTTATTTATTTTATGTATATGAATGTACGGTCTGCATGTAGGTTTGTGCACCCATGTCGTGCAATGCTGCAGAGGTCAAAAGAGGGTGTCGGATTCCCCTGGAACTGGAGTTCTCCTGGAATTGGAGTTACAGATGGTTCTCAGCTGCCATGTGGGTGCTAAGGATCAAACCCGGGTCCTCTGCAAGAGCAGTCGGCACTCTTAACCACTAGGCCATCTCTCCAGCTCAGTCTCTATGTCCTTTTTATGTTCACACCAGGTCTTCAGCAGCAGGGTCTTAATTCCCACTTGTGTGTACTTCAACTTGTATGCAAATAGCCTTTGTTTTGGGGGGCCACTAACCCCTGGCCAACACTCCTGGGCAGAATGACCCATTGCTGGTACCAAAGCTTTTTCCTATTAACACATTTTGCTTAACTATAAAGCCTTTAAAGATTTTACAATAACGTCTAGCTCTGAATAAAATCTTCTTTTACAGTTCTTATGCCCATAAGTTAAAGAGTGGCTATATATGCCCCATGAGAAATTGTTACCATAGCAGTTGGCTCTTTTGTAGTTAAGTGACACTTCCATTACCATCATGATTTGTTTTCTTTTTCTATAAAAAGGAGAGGTAGAAAGTTTTTTTTTAATCAAAACTTAGCAACACCTGAAAGTAAACTTCATTAGGACATATTATAGACATTTATTTTAAATAGAATTTAGAGATGTTTGGTGCCTGTGGCTCAGGAAATCTGAAGTTATTTTTCCTCTTGATGTTTAGATGGGACAGCTTCTCTGCTGGTATTTCTTGGTCCATCCTGTACAATCCAAAGCCATACCTTTTTTCAGGCATTTAAGTTGGGGATGTTTTGACCTGTGGGAACATGCAAATCTTTTCCCATAGTTAGTGTGCTGGATAGCTTTAGTGTCAACTTGACACACCTGGGTTGAGGGAGCCTCAATTGGGGAATTGGCTCCATTGGATTGACCTGTGGCCACATCCATGGAGCATTGTCTTGATTGTCAAGCAATGTGGGAGGACCCAGCCCACAATGAATAGTTGTTGTGTACTGTATAAGAAGGCAGGCTGGGCATGAGCCAGGGGAGCAAGCCAGTGAACAGCATTCTTCCATGGCCTGTGCTTCAGCTCCTGCCTCCAGGTTTCTGCTCTGAGTTCCTGCCTTGGGCTCCCTGAGTGATGAACTGTGACCCAGGAGATGTGAGATGAATAAACCCTTCCTCCCCAAGTTGGTGTTGGTCAGAGTGTTTTGTCACAGCAATGGAAGACAAACTCAAACAGTTAGCTTTAGGATTTCAAAATTGAAAATTTATCAAAGCTGTGCATGGTGACGCACGCCTTTAATCCTAGCACTTGGGAGGCAGAGGCAGGCGGATCTTTGTGAGTTCAAGGCCAGCCTGGTCTACAGAGAAAATTCCAGGACAGCTGGGGCTACAGGGAGACCCTGTCTCGAAAAGACCAGAAAAATAAAGAAAAGAAAATTTATCAAAAGGTTTGGAATAAAGAATTCTCTATTTGACTGTATCCCAGAGGGAGTACTCAACCTCCTACCCTTTTTTTTTTTTTAATTTTTATATTTTGACCTATAGATGTCTAAAAGGCAGTTGTATTACACATACCTATAGACAGGAACCAAGGTGTAAAGGTCCAGTAAGTCTATTTAAACAGCCTCTATGTTGGCCTATATATCTTGTAGGCAAAAGAAATGTCACAGGTAATACTGTAAAATCAGAAAACATTTGTGTACAATTAATCCCAAAGTTGTTACTGGAAATCTAGTACAAATTAGAAGTAAAACAAATTTTTTTTTAATTTTATTTATTTCTTTATGTGTCTCAATGTATTATCTGCATGCAGGTTTGTGCACCCGTGTCGTGCAATGCCGCGGAGGTCAGAAGAGGGTGTTGGATTCCCCTGGAACTGGAGTTCTCCTGGAATTGGAGTTTCAGACGGTTCTCTGCCGCCATGTGGGTGCTGGGGATCGAACCCGGGTCCTCTGTAAGAGCGGTTGGTGCTCTTAACCGCTAGGCCATCTCTCCAGCCCGTAAAACAAATTTTAATAACAATTTGTATATCCAGATGTGGTTACATGCTCCTTCTAAGATAGATGTAACTCAGTCCTGTTAGGGGAGGCTGTTGCTGGAAACTTCTTCCCTGGGTAAGCTGGCACCTCAACAATGGTGCCAGATGGCCACTTTCACAGCCCAACCTGAGTGACTACTCTCACTCTCAGGTCCTTAGCCTGGGAAGCGGAATGCTTCCCATCTCACCATGCTATTCCACCTGCCTGTGAGCTGGTAACTCTCCAGACTGGAATTCCAGGCTCACAATCAGCCTACACCCAGTCACAATCCACTCCACTGATTGGTGACCTGATTAGTCTCCATCTAACCCCACACTAGTTTACCAGGTTAATGATCTGATTGATCCCCAGATAACCCACAAGCATTTGACATCTACAACAGGCAGTGCCCTATTGCCACTCCTGGAACCTGAGACTGATGCTTGATCAGCACTCCTCAGTCTAGTTCCACCAGCATAGACTCACCACTCACACCAGTTATCATGCTGATGGCACTGATACTGGACTTCACAGGCTGGCACTGGATTGTTGGGTCCTGGCCCCCAGGGGATCTGCTGACCATCTTGTTGACCGAGCGCTTATCTTGCTGGAACATCTTGTTACCCTCCTTCCAAGAAGGCCTGACCCACCCATGCCAGAGAACCACCTGTGCCTGGGGGCATGAACCTCTGACCTTGTTTTTTTCAGTTGTGCTGTAAGCCTGTATATAAGGCCCCCTGTCTCTTCAATAAATTGGCATCTGGCATCCCCTCAGCACAGATGACCTGCTGTCTTACTTTCAATTCTCAGCCCCTTTGGGAAATGCAGTAATGCAGGCGCTACAAGTGGAGGTCCCACTGAGATTGGGAAAGAAGGGAAGACTCCTGAAGGTTCTCCCGAGAAGGCTGGCCAGCACTTCAGATAAGGTAAGGAGCAGGCATATTGGAAATTGGTGCCTTAGTTCTCATTCTCTTTTGGTGAAGCAACCGGTTGAACTGTTAAAGAAATAAGGCACAGGAATTAAATGTAAGACAGCTAAAGATTTCATAAAAACTTTACAAAAAAGTAGTCCCTGATTCCCTGTAAAGAAAGAGGGACCTGATAGTATCCTGGCAATGACCCTGCAAATGGCAACACCAATGTAGGTCATGGAGACCAGTTTGGCAAGCTAGAATCTCTGCAAGATGGGAAATAACAGTTTCAAGGAAGCTATGTTCCAGGAGGAATTGTTTTGTGATGTATGGCATGTATTTGTTGACTGTGTGCTGTGGTTTACTGTGGCTGTTGTGTTTCAAGTTGTGGCATGGAGAAAGTTTAGCATCTCCAAATCAGTGAAGGCATGGGCTAAGGATGAATGCAAAGGGAATTCTCCTATTGACTTTGCTGATGAGCCTGTGGATGGCGCTGATGGAGATTTGGCCTGTGTGCCAGAGACCCTTTCTCTGATAGGCTTTGAGAAGCTTGCATTCTCTTGTGGGTTTTCAGCCACTCAGCAGGACATGCTTATGCAGCCTGTGGGTGCTGTTTTGGCTTCCCTGGATTGGGGGCATCTGTTGCTTCCCCAGCCTTCCCAGGAGGCAGGTATTCAGAGAAATTGTGAGAGGAGCCCTTCCTCTCCCATCCATTTGCTAGAGGTTTTGAAATGTGCTTGAAACCTGCCCTGCAGCCTGGGGTCCTGGCTTCCGCCTTCTGGCCACAGTTCAGGTGGTGAAGGTCACAGAGGTTGGAAGGACAGGTGTGCCCATGGAGCATTTTGCAGCAAGCATTCCATAGAGGTGTTCCTAGAGGCCAGTCTTCTATGATGCAAATTGAACTTGTAAATTCCAGGCTTGGTGGTGGCCCATGCCTTTAATCCAAATGGACATCTGTGAGTTCAGGGCGGCCTAGTCTACAGAGTGACCTCCCGGCGGCTCTGTCTATAAGAAAGCCCTGCCTTGAAAAGACTAAAGGCAGAATATAAAGCTGTTACATTTTTCAGTTTGTAGCTGTTTGTAGATACTCTGATTAATCTAGTCCAATATTTGTTCTGTGCCCCTCTCCTGCTCTGGAAACAGCGGATGGCTGGTGGGGGAAGGGCTGGCTTTACAGTATTATGTGTTTCACTGGGAAGCATAAAGTCTCAGGCAAGAGTCCAGGGCAGTGTTCATTGTGTTTTAAAGGTGCAGCTTTGATTCCAATCCTCGGGAGATGGACTGTGGACCTCCACCCTACCAAGTTGTATAGACGGACTGTGGACCTCCACCCTACCAAGTTGTATCAATTAAGTAATTTGAATCCATCTCAGCATGTTTAACTTAAAGTCTAGGAGAATTTACAGGACTTGAAGTTCTAACAAAACAAACCTGCTCCAATAAATTGTCTTTTTTAAGGAACATTGGTAAAAGTCTCTTTAACAACGCAAATTGATATTTTGGTTCAGTTTAAATAAGTTTTTTGAATAAAACTGTTTTATTTCTTTAAGCCCATCTTCAAGGTATGTGTATGTGTGAGTGAATGCGAGCTCCTGCTTTTAATTCATTATAGTCCTACAGGTTTAAATCTATTTAGCTAACTATAAACAAAAATAAGTTTAATTCCTAGAAAATGTTTTTTTATACCCCTTAGTGTTAACAATTTTAATTGGGTTTATAGTATGCATATTATTCAGTTTAATGATAGATTGTTAATTATTAGTAGTAATTGTTATTAATAGTTATAGTTATTGTTTTTGAATATAATTATTAATAATTGATAGAAATTCAGTCTAATGGTAAATTGTTCATTGTTAGCTGCTATTTTTTACAATTGTTATTCATAATTAATTATTGTCATGACTAATAACGGTTAATAGTAATTATTGATAATTAAGAATAATTAATAATGGTTATAATTGTTGTGATTATGAATAAATATTATTCTTCCAAAGTCCTTAATAGCAAGACAAGATGGATCATTTCAAGACTACAAACCACTTTGGCCTGTCTACTTTTGGGAATCCTCAATCTTTAGATTTATAAATAATATAGGGTCAGTTAGGCTTAGCAGAGGGACAGCTTAGGAGTAATTAACCAGAAGGGACAGGATAGGGAAAGAATAGTAAACTTTAGGTATAGTTCATTGAAGGCAAGTGGTTGCAAATGGGCCTAAGAGGTGGCATATGGATCTCAGCTGTTTTATGAGTTACTAGGACATTTATTCTAATTATGTAAAAATATCCCTATAACAAATTATAAAATTTTCATGTTTTTCATTGGACATCAAACGATACGGCTTTCTTCTCTTACAGGTCAACCTAACAAATCTTTCTTATGTATGTATGTATGTATGTATGTATGTATGTGTGTATGTATGTATGTGCGCGCACACGTGTGTATGGATGTGTGTACTTGTGTTCTAAGTATATTATAATGTCAACAGCCATGATACCAGCAAAAACATTGCCTCTGAGTTTGAACGTGGCCCTTCCTTCTCAAGATGCAAATTTATATTAAACAGCCAAAACATTCAATTTCAACAAAGGTTATTGGTTATCTATTAAAAATTTTAAAATAATGGATCTACATTGCCACCTACTGGTTAGGCTCTTTCAACATCTAAAACAAAGATGCAACCAGGTTTTCATTGTATTAAAGTGTTAATAAGTTTTGGGGTATTTGGGAATAAAAATAAAAGGTATAAAAATTTAAAAATTAAAAAAAATTGAATTCCAATTAATATCATTGTGGAATTCGCGGCCGCCATTTTTCTTTTTAAATTTTTTGCGTGCATACAGGCTAAGCCTGCATTTTGTTCAGATGACCAGTGGGTAGCTCGTGTTGAGGCCTGCATTTCATTTGGGTGACCAGTTGGTTTGGAAAAAGGCTCCCTTTGCGGACCATGAACCTGGGAAGCTGGTGTGAAATTCCTGTCCTGGACCTGGGCAGGTGGAAAGTTACGGCCAAGAGTGGGAAACGTGTCTCGTTGTCCCAGGCTAAGGACCCAAGTAGGAAATTACCTCTCCGGTCAGGTCACAGAAGTGACCGACTGACCTCAACACAGTGAGGCCAGTTCCCCACAATGTCCACAAAGTGGGCACTGTGTGTCCCCTCCCCTTAGACAAAGGAAGCTTCCTAGAAGCTCCCACAAAAAAAGAAAAAAAAATCAAAATGGTAATGATGGTAACAACTTCTCATGGGGCATATCTAGCCAGTCTTTAATTAACTGATGGGCATAAGAACTGTAAAAGAAAATTTTAGATATTGAAAAATCTATTTGAAATTTAGATATTGAAAAATCTATATTGAAATTCTAGATATTGAAAAATCTTTAAAGCAGGTTTTCATGCCAGGCCTGGAGAAGGCCAAGAGCTTGGAGAAAGACAGTTATTAAAATCCACTTTGTAAGGTTAACAGTTTAAAATGGTAATACATTTAAACTAATTGAGAATATAAAATGTTAATTGTTTTATTTGTAATCTGTATTGACTTTCCAACAACTTTGGGGTTAAGGTACACAAACGGTCTCTATATTTTTCTGTGTTCATACAGTCAATGAAAAACAATTTGGGTAAATTTGATGAAAACTTACACCTTGGTTCCTGTTTATGGGTGTGTGTAATACAACTTAGGCATCTATAAGTCAAAACATAAAAATTTTAAAAACGAAAAGGGGGAGGTGGTATAATATTCCTTCTATATTCCAAACCTTTTGATAAATTTTTAATTTTGAGGTCTTGAAACTAACAATGGGAGGAGATTTATATGTTCCCATTGGTAAAAACACCAACCTAAATGCCTGAAAATGCACAACTTTTGGCTGTGCAGGATGGACTGGGAAATACCAGCAGAGAGGGCTGACCCATCTGAACATTAAAGAAAAAGGAACCTCAGATTGCCTGAGTCACAGACACTGAGCATCTCTCTGAATTCTATTTGGGATAACTGTAGTGGGCCCTGATGAAGTTTACCTTCCGGATACTGAGAAACCTTCCTGCCTCTCCCTTTTATAGGAAAAAGAAAAACATGATGGTACTGAAGTCATTCCCTAACTGTAAATTAGAGCCAACTGTTATAGTGGTAATTTCTTATAAAACAGGTATAACTACCTTCTTTAATTGACTGATAGGCATGGGAACTGTGAAAGGATAATTCTCTATTTGGAGCCAACTCTAATAGTAATTTATAAGCTGTGTGTAATTGAGCAAAATATGTTAATACAGGAGAGCTCTGATGTCAGCAATGGATTGTTCTGCCAAGGAGATGTTGGCTGGGGGATCCAAGCCCCCAAAATTATAAAGGCCTTTTTCCTATAAAAGTGGGATATCTGCAAGGAGCAAGGCGGTAAGTCCCTGTTGTCAAAGACCTGGTGTAAGCATGAAAAATGTTTTGAGACGTCACTTGCTAATGTACAGTTGGCCTCTGAAATGCCAGAGAGTGTTGCCAAAGGCTGCTAAAGCATTACAGCAAAATATTGGTCTCCTTGAGTCAAGCAAGACTTCTCTGTCAGTATCAGCTACACCTCAACTGCCTGGAGATACTGTGCAACAGTGGCAGCCATGTC
This sequence comes from Rhizomys pruinosus, assembly GCA_009823505.1. Lineage (NCBI taxonomy): Eukaryota > Metazoa > Chordata > Mammalia > Rodentia > Spalacidae > Rhizomys > Rhizomys pruinosus. The sequence continues at coordinate 1,251,579 of VZQC01001459.1, forward strand.
TCTCTCTCTCTCTCTCTCTCTTAGATTATATATATATACTTATATATATATATCCCAATCTAATTGGCTATTAGCTCTCTCCTTGGAGGAATAATTCACGGGTGATGCCACAAGCTTCGTCCTCTGGTGGTTAGATGTTGTAAGCCACAATAGGAACTTGTCATCTTTTGATAGAGAAACCACAGTTTATATATTAGCATACCATCCAAACATCTGTCTATGCTTAGCTTGCTATAATAGTTAGTGGCTTTTAAATGCCAGTTTTAAATGCCTGTACATCTAATTGCTTGTGCTTTGTTAGAAGGATTAAAAAGATACCCTGAATAAGCTGTCAACCATGAAGGGAAACAAACTGAGATAGTCCAAAATGACATCTCCAGAGAAAATAGAGCTGCTTGTTTCTCACCCACTTGTTGCTCCTTTCCCAAAGCTAGGGAACAAATTGCGGAAGAGGGAGGCATGGTAGAATGTAAAGGCTGCGGGTGAATTGTGAGATTGGGTGTGAATTGTGAGACTACAGCAATATAGAATGGACTCTTATTTGATCAACATGCTCGTGCATACAAGCTTCTCCAATTGGACTATGGCCTTGGGTTGTTCAAAATATAACATGATCTTTGCTAATTGGTTTTACATGAATGTTACTTACTTCATTGCTTATGCTTGACAATCAGCTTACTTCATGGTTGGGATTTTTGGATATAATTGGCCATTAGTGTGAAAATAAAGTTTCAGGTCTGACCTGCACCCCACTGCTCAGGTATGGTTGAGCTTGCAGTACAAATGAGTGATCAATGACAAATACTCATTTATATATAAAGAAGGGGGATCTGTTGGGTCCTGGCCCCAGGGGATCTGCTGACCAGCTTGTGACCAAGTGCTTATCTTGCTGGAACTCTTGTTACCCTCCTTCGGAGAAGGCCTGACCCACCCAACCAGAGAACCACTGTGCCTGGGGCATGAACCTCTGACCTTGATTTTTTCACTTGTGCTGTAAGCCTGTATATAAGGCCCCCTGTCTCTTCAATAAATTGGCATCTGGTATCCCCTCAGCACAGATGACCCACTGTCTTTCTTTCAATCCTCAGCCCCTCGCCCGACCCTTTGGGAAATGTAGTAGCGCAGGCACTACTCTGGATTGGTTCTCCCCAGCCAAATTCCACTAGCACACTCCACTCAAGCCTTAACATACACATGTATGGAAAATAATGGATCCAGAATTTTTTTTTAACTAACCCATATCCTCAAAGACCCAAAACTTATTAACACTTTAAGAACTATGAACCTGTTTGATCTTGTCTCAGGTGTTGAAGAAGTGTAACCAGTAGGTGGCATTGTATATCCATTAAGATGTCCAATTAAAGGGTTTTTTTTTTTTTTTTTTTTTTTTATTGTTTCTAATAGACAATGAACCCAAACCTTTGTTGAAACTGAATTATGTGGCTGGGCATGGTGGTGCACGCCTTTATCCTAGCACTTGGGAGGCAGAGGCAAGTGGATCTTTGTGAGTTCAAGGCCAGCCTGTCTACATAGCAAGTTCCAGGACAGCCAGAGCTACAGGGGAACCCTGTCTTAAAAAGACCAAAAAAAAAAAAAAAAAAAAAAGAAAGAAAGAAATTGAAAGTAAGTGTGTTGGATGTTTAATTATAAACCTGCATCTGAGAAGAAAGGGACAAATTCCAACTCAGAGGCCGTTTTTTAAGTGGTTTTATAGCTGGTAACATTTTTTTATTTTACTTATTTATTTTTTTATGTGTATGAATGTACTGTCTGCATGTAGGTCTGTGCACCTGTGTCGTGCAGTGCCATAGAGGCCAGAAGAGGGTGTCGGATTCTCCTGGAACTGGAGTCAAAGATGGTTCTCGGCCACCATATGGGTGCTGGGGATTGAACCTGGATCCTCTGCAAGAGCAGTCAGCACTCTTTACCACTAGGCCATCTCTCCAGCCCAGCTGTTAACATTTTTAAATTTTTGTTTATTATTTTTTATGTGTATGAATGTATTTTCTGCATGTAGGTTGGTGCTCCCGTGTCATGCAATGCTGCAGAGTTCAGAAGAGGGCATCAGATTCCCCTGGAACTGGAGTTAAAGACGGTTCTTAGCCACCATGTCGGTGCTGGGAATCGAACCCGGGTCCTCTACAAGAGCAGTCAGTGCTCTTAACTGCTGAGCCATCTCTCTAGCCCCTGTTAACATTAAAAAAATTTTTTTTGGTCTTTTTGAGACAGGGTCTCCCTGTAGCTCTGGGTGTCCTGGAACTCACTATGTAGACCAGGCTGGCCTTGAACTCACAGAGATCTACCTGCCTCTGCCTCCCAAGTGCTAGGATTAAAGGTGCATGCTACCATGCCCGGCTAAAAAATATACTTAGAACATAAGTACACACACCCATACACACACATGTGTGTGTACACATACATACACACACATGTAATAAAGAAAAGATTGTTAAGTTGACCTGTAAGAGAGAGAAGTTACATTATTGTTTAATGTTCAATGAGAAAGACACAAAATTATTTTTACAATTTTGTTGTAGGGTTGTTTTTTTTGTACGGGTAGTTTTTTACATAATTAGACTAAATCTCGTAATACACAACACCTGAGATGATCCAAATGCCATCTTTTAGGCCCTTTCTCAACCTGGCTCTAATACACTATCCCTAACATTGATCTCTATTCTTTTCCCTATCCTGGATAACTATCCCTAGGCTGCCCCATGCTAAGTCTAACTGTCTGTCCCTGTCCTATTTACAGAGCCAAAGGTTGGGGGAGGGGCAAAAATAGATAGGTCACAGTCATTTGTGGACTTGGATTAATTTATCTTGTCTTATTTTGAAGACTGTTTGAATAATAATAATTATTATAATCATAACTATTATTAATTATATAATATATACTTATTAATAATTATCATTAATATTCACAATCATTAATTATGACCATTATCTTAACAATAATTAATAACAACCAATAATAATTTATCACTATACTGAATTTAATACATACTAAAATTTATATAAGCTCAATTAAAAATTGTTAGCACCAAGGGTATAAAACAGTTTTATGAGTTGAATTTATTTATCTTTGTAAACAGTTGATTCCTAATTAGACATAAACCTATAGGATTATAAGGAATTAAAAACACAAACATGCATTCACTCATACATACACACAGTTTTAAGGTGGGCTTAAAGAGAAACATAAAACAATTTTTAAATTTTCATTTAAATTGAACCAAAATATTGATTTATGTTGTTAAAGAGGCTTTTACTAATTGTTTTTTGTTTTGTTTTGTTTTGTTTTGTTTTTGTCTTTTCAAGACAGGGTCTCTATGTAGCCCCAGCTGTCCTGGAACTCACTCTGTAGACCAGGCTGGCCTTGAACTCACAAAGATCTGCCTGCCTCTGCCTCCCAAGTGCTAGGATTAAAGGCGTGCGCCACCTCCCGGCTCTAATAGTTATTTAAAAAAAAAATTATCAGAGCAAGTGTCTTTTGTTTGAACTCCAGGGCTTGTAAACTCCCATAGAAATCCATCCATTTTTGTCTCCAGAATGCTGAAACTAAAAGACTGTTACTTTAAGTTTTTAAAAGACAATTTATTATTTTTTTAATTTTATTTATTTTGTATGTGTATGGCTGTACTGTCTGCATGTAGGTCAGTATACCTGTATCATGCAATGCTTCAGAGGTCAGAAGAGGGTGTCGGATTCCCCTGGGACTGGAGTTAAAGATGGTTCTCAGCTACCATGTGGGTGCTGGGGATTGAACCTGGGTCCTCTGCAAGAGCAGTTGGTGCTCTTAACTGCTAGGCCATCTCTCCAGCCCTAAAAGACAATTTAAATTAAATGTAGGGATGATCTGGGACAAATTATCATTAAGAAACCATGTGCTCAGCTCAGAGGCTGGTATGCACACAGCAGGCAGGCAGATGGCGCCAGAGCACAAGCCACATGTAATCAGGAACTGGAAAAAAAGTCTTGAAGGTGAAACACATTTAAAAGACCAAAATGAAAATTAAATCAACCAATTAATTTTAATTGTGCACATATTTTTACTCAAAAGATATATAGGGTACCTGGGGGTTAAGTAAAAATATATTTTTTAAAAGTTTTTTTTTATTTTATTTATTTTTGTATGTGTATGAATGTACTGTCTGCATGTAGGTTTGTGCACCCATGTTGTACAATGCCTTGGAGGTCAGAAGAGGGCGTCAGACTGCCCTGGAACTGGACTTAAAGATGGTTTTCAGCTGCCATGTGGGTACTGGGGACCGAACCTGGGTCCTCTGCAAGAGCAGTTGCCACTCTTAACCGCTCAGCCATCTCTCCAGCCCCCAAGTAACAATATTACATCTTTTTTTTTTTTTTGGTCTTTTTCGAGACAGGGTCTCCCTGTGGCCCCAGCTGTCCTGGAACTTGCTCTGTAGATCAGGCTGGCCTTGAACTCACAAAGATCTGTCTGCCTCTGCCTCCTGAATGCTAGGATTAAAGGTGTGCACCACCACGCCCTGCACAATATTACATCTCAAAAAAATATTATATCTGGGGGCTGGGGTTCTGCTTGTCTTTGTTGTGTAATTTGAGTCCAGACATTTCCTCTTCTGAAGAGCCAGCATAGACTTAGGTGGATGCACTGGAGGGTCCCTGGCCAGGAAGACTTTCCCAGCTCTCTGGTGGGGGTTCGATTCCCCCTGTCTGGTTTGGGGCAAGGCAGGTCACTTCTGCTGTTTTACTTTCTTTTTTTTTTTTTTTGTCTCCTTGCATGCGTAAGGTCTTTGTCAGATGTCTTTGTTTTTCTCTCTTCATTTGTGGTGTGTGTGTGTGTGTGTGTGTGTGTGTGTGTGTGTGTGTGTCTATTATTCCCTAGGACATGACATGGGGCAATCCTTGTCTACCCCCTGTCCATCATGTTGGAACATTTCAAATATTTTAAATCTAGGGGAGCTATGTGGGGAGTAGAAGCAAAGAGGGGAAGACTGAAAATTTTCTGGTTCATCAGAATGTATGGAGGCATCTGAGAGCTCTGTATCACACGGGGCCTCATGCGGCCGCACCACTTCAGACCTGGAGATTGGGTGTATGTGCGATGACACAGCTACAAGCTGAGTAGACCAGGCACTGCCAGCAAAGAGCTGGATTCTCCCAGAGGCTTACCAGAACCAGCACTGCCCAAATCTCAGTTTTAGCTTTCTGATGAATATTTGTACTTTGGTGAAGCCACCTGGTTGATCATTGATATACTTAGAGGGGAGAGAGACAATGTAAGCCACAAGCCAGTTTTGGGGGTTAGAGACATTCCTCCAGAAGACATATATCTATCCCCAGATTTGTAGGTGATTTTCCTAATACATTTTGTACAAATCAGAAACCAATGGCTGTGACAGGCCATACAGCAGGTGTTCAAGGGCCCTACACTAGACTCTGGGTCAGGATTCCAGCAGGCTTGTCTGGGAAGGTGACCTCCTTTGTCTCTAATGACCCAGTAGGGTGCCTGTCAGTAGCTGTGAGAAGCAGGCCACTTCATGAGCAACACCTTGGTTAAAACATGTGTTTTACAAAAATCTACCCAGTTGGTTTTAAAAATGTAAAGATCAGGGCTGGAGAGATAGCCTAGAGGTTAAGAGTACTGACTGCTCTTGCAGAGGACCCTTGTTCAATCCTCAGCACCCACATGGTGGCTAAGAACCGTCTGTAACTCCAATTCCAGGAGAACTCCAGTTTCAGGCGAATCCGAGACCCTCTTCTGACATCCACAGCATTGCACGACATGCAGAAAGACCTACATGCAGAAAGTACACTCATACACATACAAAAATAAATAATATTTAAAAACAAAACAAAACAAACATAAAGATTGCCAGGTGTGGTGGCTCATACCTTTAATCCTAGCACTTGGGAGGCAGAGGCAGGCAGATCTTTGTGAGTTCAAGACCAGCCTGGTCTACAGAATGAGTTCCAGGACAGCTGGGGCTACAGGAAGACCCTGTCTCAAAAAGACCAAAGATAAATAAATAAATAAATAAATAAATAATAAAAAATAAAATCGTAAAGATCATTACTGTAGAATTTCTGAGTCAGAAACAAATAACTGACCCAAGAATCCAATTAATCCTAAATTAAAAATAGGAAAATTTACCTCACAGCTAGACAACCTCAGTGCTGTATAAATTGTGAAGTTTAAAATGTTATTTTGGCCGGGCGTGGTGGCACACGCCTTTAATCCTAGCATTTGGGAGGCAGAGGCAGGCGGATCTTTGTGAGTTCAAGGCCAGCCTGGTCTACAATGTGAGTTCCAGGACAGCTGGGGCTACAGGGAGACCCTATCTCGAAAAGACCAAAAAAAAAAAAAAGTTCCAATAGCCTATCACAGTGCTCCATAGTTGTATCACAGTGGTCCAGTGTCCAATTACAATGCCCCACTATATCGTCACTATTACAGTGTTCTACTGTCCTACTCTAATGTTCCAATTGTTGCATCACAATGGTGTAAGATCCTACAGCAATGCTCTCCTGGCTCATCACAATGGTCCAATGCCTTATCACAGTGTTCCATTGTTACCTGGCAATGATCAGCTGTTTCATACCAAAGCTCCCCTGTTTTACCACGATGCTCCATTGTTACATCTCAGCATTCCACTGTCATATAATAATGTTCAACTGTCTCATCACAATGGCCCACTGTACCATCACTGTGGTACATTGGGGACTGTCTCATCACAATTACCCACAATTACATCCCCAAGTTCCACTCTCCTAAACAATGATCTATTGTTACATCACGATGGTCCACTTTCCCACCACAATGCCTAATTATCTCATCACAGTGCTCCCTTGTTGCATCATCAAGGTCCACTGTCCCATCATATTGCTCTATTGTTTCATCACAGTCCTCCCTTGTTGCATCACCATGGTCCGCTGTCGTATTTAACATCTCACTGTCCCATCACAATGCTCTACTGTCTCATGCACCATTGTTATGTCATGTTTGTCCACTGTCCAAACAAAACTTTACAGTCTTATCATAATGCATGTCAGTGGTCCACTGTTCCAACACATGCCC